>VWYH01006037.1:1075357-1083850 GCA_013399365.1 Pampusana beccarii
AACAAGCTGATTTAGAGACATGTCACGGCATGGTCAGAGAAATGTGCACTTTAATTATGCATATAATCAATAGTTTTCAGTTAAAATTTAAAATTACATATTTCATTGTATATACATATATATTTATGTATTATATATATGACCAAAATAAGCATAAATATCAAAGTGGTTGCTATATGAAAACAAGCAAATCTGTGATTATCAGTACTTTTTCAGATGTTTTAATTTTCGATGTGACAATTGCTATGTTCGGAAAGACGTTCTCAGACTACTCTGAGCTATTATAATTTTTCACAGCTGACAACCAGGCTGTGCTGCACAGCACAATATGGACATTCTGATATTCTGACCCTATCTCTGAATTATGACGTTTGTTTCCTGATAGATTCCATTTACTTCCAGTAGAGGAAGACTCCACTTTGCCAAAAGGAATAAGAAGTTGCTTCATGTTCAGTACCAAAACAAGACAAGTTAACCTCTGAACTTTGAAATTTAGTTCTCCAAAAATGTGAAAGGTACTAATAAAGATGGTTTTGATGGATAAAAAGGCATAGAGTATGAGATCTGGTTAATTTATTAAATATTCATAATAATGATTAAGGGCTAGCAGCCTGGTTTTCAGCCCATTCCTCTGCATCAGCTTTCCAATATATCTAACAGCAAAAGACATCTGCAAATAAAAAAGAAAATGGGCATTATTTTTAATTGTGTATTAGCATACAGAGTGTATATAGGAGAGAATCTGCTCTAAAGGCTTCCCCAAGGAGAGAGAAGTATATAGAGCAAAGAAGTAGTAAAACCCTGTGTTATATATTAGTCTGAATAATGCCATGTTAGGAAAGCATATTGAAATTTTGTTCCCAGTTAGGATAGAAGATGCTACAGATGTAGCATATGATATTTGAAACCTTGTTTTATTTTTGTAAAAGAAGAAGTGGGGGGAAAGTGTGTGAGTTTTTTCCACAACTGGTGCTACTGAGCCCATCTTATGAAAGGTGTTTCAGTTGGCTATGGATCGAGTAGGCCGTGTTAGTCTGTTTCTTGCTGAACAACCATTAATGCCTTTGCAATTAACACAGACTGAAACCAGAGAGAATAGATGCTTGGTTCAAGCGAGATCAATCTCTTTAAAGTCTACATGAATTAAACCTCCATTTTTAGTTTCTTGTCTGAGGATACCGCGCAATAAACAGTGTGGTATTTATTTAGTTGTCTTTAAGAATGAAGATGTGAATGAGCTCTTGACTGGTTTTGAACCCAGCAAAAATAGTGGTTGTAGCTAATCTGATATTTTAACTTGTATGACATCTGCATTTAAGCTGGAAATCCATTTGCCACCTATATTTCTTTTTGGGGAGACAATTATTCTTCCAAATAAATCTCCCTGCTTAAGTTCAGATGATAATGTCACTTAGGATGGCTCGGCTGGATATACAACAATCAGTGGATTTCATTCTGTCCCCAAACACCATAGATGGGCTAACAGAATAGGATATTTGGGATCTGTCTTAACAACTGAAGCATACACTCCAGAATGTCAATATTAACTCCGTAACAAATGCGTTTCTTCTAAGATGTTAAACAGTGAACGGGGGAAGCTGAGATAAGCTTTGTTATCCATCCCAGCCAGAGAGAAAGGCTTTGTCAGAAGGAAGGAGCAGACAACTGAGCTGCAACTGAGGTGGCTTTCAAGATCCCAAAGGTAGTTCCACCTTTGCGTGTGCTAGAATTACTACTTTAAAATGAATTATTATATCCTGCACTTTTGTCGAGATATTTTCAGTTTTGTAGGTATCAGTTTTTACCATGTCCAAAATTAACATTGTTCATCATGAACTGGGAACATCTTCAACAGTGAAGACTGAAAATCACTCATCTTGAAAAAAAAATTAATTTAGTCCTCCATGTCTCCCCACCTAAAAAAAACCCCAAACCATTCTTCTTTTCCTCTCTCTCACAAGACCAACCGCCAAAAACTTCTGATAGAAAATAATGATTCGAATCTGAAAGTTATTTCTTCCCTTAGGAGTACTAGTATTCATTTTTATTCAAATACATTGTTTGCCCACATCAGGGAGCAGAAAACAGTTTACCTTTGTGCTGGCAGGTATTCTTAATTTTAACTCTGCTCCGATGGTGTTCTGCTGCAATATCTGATCTAGAAAGATGTCCTAGTTGTGAAAACCTGGTGATGACACATGGATACTAGAAAAGCTTTTTCCTAGTCCCTGAAAGCCGGACAAAAACATTTATTTCACCTCCCCCTATTTTTGGCCTTTTTCTCTGGTTAGTGAGGTAGGATTTTTTCTTCCTGTGTACACCAGTGGCAACTATGTGTGAAGGCAAGGGTGGAAGTGCAGCACGGTGTGGTTTCATTGTAGAGCTGCTCTAAGCCGTTTGAGAGGAAATTTCTCCAATCTTCAGATTTCCTCCGATCTGCATCAGCATCTGTGTCAGGGTGATTCTGACAGCATTGGTTAGATGATTATGCTGTAGTCTCTTAGAGGTGTTAAGGGTTTATTTAGTGCTTGTAGATTGATGGCTAATGGACTTTGTTGGGCTGTTTAAATGGAAGTTTCCCACAATCTGATACTAAAATGGAGGCTTTGAGTGAAGCTTTTATCACTCTTTCACCAGTCTCATCAAGAACTTCCCTTTCCTTGCTGGAAATGGAATTTCATGCTGTGTATTTCTAATCCAAGGGTTACATCAATCAGCAATCCAGTAGAAGTTTGTGGTTCTAACAAAGGGAGCATTTCACATGTGGTGAAGTGGTTTTCTAGTCTGGCATTTATGTCTATCCCAGGCCCTATGGAAACTACTTAAACTGGAACTTGCCTTCGATTTACTATGCTCAACTTCTATAACTTGATAGCAGACACGTTTTCGCAGCTGGTTCTCAATGCCTTTCCTGTAATTAGAGAGATTACATACAGGATGTGTTTGACAAGTGGGCAGTGTCCAAAGTCCCTGTTCCTTGTGTGGCATTAAAATGCCAGAGTAAACAAATCAGCAATGAGTGTAATTGCCAACCCCAGCAAAAAGGAATATGTGCTTGTTGTATGGCACATTTGTGTTGTCAGCAAATCTCAGTGCACTTGGCAAGGAAGTCCGTGCACATTTGAAAATGAGGAAAATGAGGTACTAAGAGAGGTATTGTCTTAATATAATAGGCTATGATTACAATCCAGACTCCTGTGTTTGGAATAACATTAGACAACATTATCTCCCCTTAAAAAAAAAAAAAAAGAAATAAAAGAAAAAGAAAAATAAAACGCACAGCAACAGTTACCTGTGGTAGCTGTTTCTTGACAAATAAAAGGCGGTGCTGTAACCTTAAGAAATTTTTGTGAACTTCCTGATTCTTATTTGGATGTTGGAACTATGGAAAAAATGGGGCACTTCAGGTAGTGACATACATAATAACAGATGCTGATCCTGTTTGCTATTGGGACAACACCCTAGCATGTAGGTAGGGAGCATTGCCATTGTGTCAATACAATAATACTGAGGTTGTGACTATACATATGTCCTCTCTAGTACTTTGTGAAAAAATAGTGGTAAGTGTCAATTCTGATGCCAGTTCTGTGAAAAAGCAATCACATCAATTCTGATTCTTAGCCAAATTCAAAGTTTGATAGTCACTTCCTACTAGAAGTGAGAAGTGGACACTGAGAAGTTGCAACTGCATTTCAGCAATGGCCCAAGAAACAGGAATTTAGCTAAGACACCAAAGCAAATCTAATCTACCTTGCTGGTAGCCCACGAGCAATGTTAATAAAGCTATTTTGCAAATATTCTTGACTTGACTTGTTGGTTAAAATTTGACAGTATAGTGGAGAAGAAGGGTTTCACAACATGTGTGTGCATTGTGTGTTGCACCTTTTTTGATTTAAAGATCCTTGGTCTTAGTTTGGTTTGATATTTTAAGAAATTATGATTATGCAGAAAGAAAAAGTTTGGAAGATAATGGCTGTTAACTGTTGTTTCTGTAGGGAACATAGTCATACGTATAAGCCTTATTCAGGATTTAACTGTGACTTTGATGTCGCGGGACCACAAGTATGTGGCAGTTAAAGGTTAATTTGTTTCTGTATTTATTTAGTTTTTTTTAAATAAATGGGGAATTGTGAGGGCTTTTTTTAGTCACATAAAATACGTTTTGAGTGTGGAGTGTGGGATTGAACTAAGTTTTTGCTTTCTGTGTTTCAGTTCCAATGTTGACCAGAAGATCTGGTGTATTGGTTAATGCACATAATTCCTAATTCAGTGAGTTGGCCAGTATTCATAGTGCCAATGTGAGTAGTTGTTTTTTTTTTCCAGGATCAGGTCACAAATTTATCGGTGCAGCCTCAGTTATTATAGTAGTTTCAAGAGGAAAGAAAAACGAAACAAGAAACAAACCAACAAACTAAGCAAACAAACAAAAAACCACACCAAAAAAACAAAACAACAAACCGAACCAACCAACCAACAACAACAAAAAGAACCCCGTACCACACAATTTTATAACAATTTTATGAGGTTTTGTTAAGAGTAGAAGGCAAAGTTTCGGACAAATTTTTCTTTCCCTTTAAGCTTGTAGTAACCCCTGCCTCACATACTGACAGGGGCATCAGTGCTGTGTCTGCATTTTTCCTTCTAAAAGTTTTCTCTCTCCTTCTTTCAGAAGAGTAATTTTTGAGGCAGCCATGACAACTCTGTCATTTCACTCACACCTCTAAATTTCTCTTTCTGTTGTCAGTCAGCAGACAGCAGTCACAGTATCTTGATGATCATGATTGATGGCAAAATATATGAGAATTGTAAAAAGGGCATTGAACATTATGTCTAAAACAATCATTTTATGCTTTTCTTTTTGTAAGTACGATAAGAAGTTAGAAAAGCACCTGTTTACCTGTTGGTATAACATGATTTTTTGCATGATATAGAAAGGTATAGCTATATACATATTTTAAAAATTCTAATCCTAAGTACTAAAAGTTGTTGCACATCTAGTCTCAATTCAGTATTTGTGATATTTTGCAAATGTTTTACTGTTTTTCAAATTTCCTTTTATGTGACTAATTTTCCATCAAACTCCAGGACTTAAGTGACAAGCAAGGAGAGCAGAGAGCAATAGCAAAAAGAATCTGAGTCATATTTCCCTGAAAGAGCTTTATGTGTTCTTGGGAAGTAAAACACATCAATTATATTGTAAGTAAATAAAACACATATATGGAGTAGGAGTAATGGCTATTAGACTCAGCAAAATTTCTATACAGAATGGTATAGAAAACACCAAGTGAAACATTTTTTTTTCCAGTCAGCCATGTGCATGCAATTTATTGCAAATTATTTTTAGGAAAAAAGAAACCAAACTCTATTTGTTTGAATACTGTACAATGGCCATTGGATTTTTTTCTTTTATATGGAATAATCACCTACTGAACTTGGAAAATCAGCATTAGTGTGCATGCCTGTTAAACAACATTATTTGAGGCTGAATTGCACCCCATTACTACTACATTGTCTATACTGATGGCTATAGTCCTGTTTGTTTCCAGGCGTTTATATACAGTATCTGTCTTCTATTTTATTTGACAGCTGTTTGAGGCAAAACGACTATTCTTGCTATGTATCATTAATAGTGTGAGAGTTCAGTTGTTTATTCTTTTTTTTTAAATGTTTGCATGTAGCATAACTGTGTAGGCAAATTATTTAACATGCATACAGTTATCCCATAAAAAAGAAGTCTTGCTTGGCATATAACTTATTCTGAGCAGGAAGCTGATGAAAGTTGTACCCACGAAAGATCTCTCCCTGATACAAGCTGCAGGTCCAGAAGGAAGCTGATTCTAGGGGTGATACTCCGGCAGCTACCCTGGCAAACCCTTTTATATCTGGGTCATGTATCAGGAGAGCTGTCATGTTACCCACCAGTGTGCGGTAATTATTAAATGTGGGTCCTGTGGAGACTGGTGCTGTGAAGGGAGGCACCTTCTAGATGATAGCTGGTAACAGTTACGGTCTAGGATTTTCAGACAGCTCATAGATATTTCCCTACTCCTTTAGGGATGAGAAGTGAAGATACTGGTGAGAAGCCAGCAGATTCCAGTAAATTTTTTGAAGAATGCTGCTAAGTGAAGGAGTAGAGATTCATCTTTTCCATTCGGAATAGGTCTTAAAAGTGTCTCTGGCCACAAATTTAAAACATGCTCTTGTGTTATCCAGAAATAACTTGAAAAGCTTGTCTTTGCCATTTGTTTGTAATGAACATCATGCACAGCTTCAACATGGGGCGTAGATCCCTGCCTCTGCTGTAATGGGAATGGGTTATAGCACGCACTTTGTCTCTTTGTGGCACAGTCTTTCTTGGAGCTTTCTCTGGTTTCAGTCCTTCTTCTGGCTGAAAACTGAGGAATTTGTGAGGTTAGATAGTAGGTTTATCTGCAAGACAATGTAAAAGTGTATTCTAATTTTAATAGCACATGTGCATCCCATCTGGTTTGGGCTGGGCTACAACATTGGGGACTGAATTGTGTGTATTCCAGGCTAAAAGATGTGTGGTTCCACGACGATATTACTGTTTTAAGTCCCTTAGCTTGTTTGCTAGGGACCATTTGCAGAAATGCAAAAAACTGCCCTCTTCACAGGACCTTGTCATTTTTTATAAACAACTTGCCTGTTTCTTAGGAAACTGCAAGGTGGTATTTTACTTCGTTAAAAAGTAGTCAAATTCAAGAAATGCTAGCATTATTAATGACACATATACAGTTGAAAAAAGTGAATATTAAGTAAGGGAATACAAAAGGTGAATCTAAGACACATGAATCACTGAAAGTTCGTTGGCACAAAAATTTCTCACAAAGTTGTTTAAAGACATGAACAAAAGGGTTGAGGGGGAAAGGAGATTTGTTTTATATTGCTATTTGATTTTATATTCAAATTGTAGAAATCTGGTTTGATGTTCACTTTTTTTGAACGTAGAATCATGGGAAATATTTTGTTTTCCCTGAGAGCCAAGGCAATGTATTTATTTCAAGTTTTATTAAATGAGTTATAAATTTTCCTAGCAATTTACTCATAGCTCAAGAGGTTTAATTTGCATGTGTTGCCTTTTACAATATGCTTTTCCTAATGTTGCAGATGCTTCTTCCCTAGCTTCAGTAAACAACAGGCAGTTGGCCAGGTTTTTGACTGAACGTTTGCCAACTCCAGGAAATATTAGTTAACTCTCTAGTGGCCACTGAAATATTTTTAGCAGACTTTATCGAAAAGAATCTGTGAACATTAAAAATAATACAAAGCAAAAAATAAGATACAAACCCATTAATTTGCTGGTCTAAACACAGGAAAAGAGGTTTCTTTTTGCATTATAATAATTTCAGATCTTCTTTTTTAAACACTTATTTCCAAAATGGGTTATTTTCAGAAAATTATTTCAAAATTAATGATGCTGATGTTAACAATAAGCATTTCTTCCTTCAGATTAGTGAAGATTCTTTAGTCTTGGAGACATTCAGATACAGTGTGGTCTACCCGTAGTGTTCTGCTCTGGTTTTGAAAAGGCACCAAGGAGAGTTTTTTCTTCAAAACAGTAATCCAGTCCATAGCAGGGATATTTTGCAGGTGAGGTGACAGGTTGTTTTATGAGCACTGGAGGTAACGAAGTCTGGAAGTTTGGTTTCCTACAGATTTATGCCTTAGAGTTGATGATGCAGTAGGGCTCAGCTCCCATCTCTGTGTCCCCTGTGGTGCTTTCACCTTTCTTCCAGGGTTCTTATGTCCTTTTTGGGGTTCTCTCTTGAGCAAGCCATGTCATATTCTCTTCCAGTCAGGAGCTGCCTGCTTGCTGGTGGTTCAGCTACTGCCAGTGTAATATGTGGTGACCCAATTTATGTTTCTTCCTGTTAGTAAGAGATTCAGTGGTGTTTCCCTATCTCTCCTTCAGCCTCTCATTATTGTAGTATTTCTAGGAATGTAATTTGATTTCAAACTTGGTTGAAGTTGGTGAATTTGTCCCAAAGCCATGGTTCAAAAGATGTACACAAGGCTGGCTTGTCAGCCTGCTTGCATAAGGACATAAGGAAATGAGGCCAGTCATGAATAAAAAAGAAACGTCAAATATATTCAGCATCTTGCATGATGTGCATTTGGAAATATAATTACAGGTGGTCCCATGATTAAATGCTGTCAGTGTAAGTGGGGCAAAAGGAGAGGCTGAAGGAATGAATTGAGTTTGAATTACTTGACTTGACATTCACTGCTCTTGAAAAAGTTGTATCTGTGGGTATTCTGAATCCTTATGGCGTTTATCCAGGTCATCCAAGGCTCACTCTTTGGGTATATGAGTATGTTTGAGTTTTTATTGGTGCTGCTTTTTGCTCCGCAAGTGCTTGGATGATGTGTGGCTAGCTTTGGGTTGAAATTAAATACAGTAAAGACAACACATCAACCAGTCGTTCTTTATGCTTGTTCCACTGCTTTATTCCATTCAATAATATTACCTCT
>VWYH01006038.1:0-12870 GCA_013399365.1 Pampusana beccarii
AGCTGCTGGCAGCTGAAGCTGCCATGACCTGTCTTGCTAGGCACCAAACTCATGTTTGCTCCTCCCTGCTCAGCAGTGATGACCGTACGAGCCAAAAAGTCCACCTGTGGACCCACGTACGAGAACTGTGCCCATCAAACCAGGGCAGGCTGGGGAGAGCAACCTCTCCCATCGGCCCAGCTAAACTCCGTGTTTGTGAATCAGCCCAGCGCTGTGTATTTTCTCTCGCCACTTCCCACCCCACAATCTGCTGCATCTCATTTGCAACGAGATCTTTCCTCTGTGCTATTTACAAAGCATTTGCGTGGATGGGAAAGCTATTTCGATGAAGAGTCACGTATCTCTGAAGATATTCTTAGGGTGGGAAAGACTATTGTGAAACCTCCTCGTACAAAATAAGCTCCACTGCCTACATGAAGACATCGGGCTGACTGGGTTTGTGAAGCTGTAGCAAAAATACATCAGGCTTGTTCTCTGTAAAACCATGCAGATAACAAACGTCTGGCTGGTGTAGGCATATGCATTTGGAGACAGTCCATCTCCTGGCTGGTGCAGTGAGATCAAGCTTCTGGGTGCTACTTGGCTTTAAATACTTAACATTATCAAAAATAAGGAGGAGATAGAAGGCTCTGAAGAAGCAGCACAGTAACATTCACACTGTACAACCCTGGGACCTGGAGCGAGGAGGGTGTCTCCTCTGGTGGTGAAGATCTGGGCTGGAATTCTCCTTCCCTTGCTCCTGATGTTCACACAAAGCTGCTGTGAAAGGCCATGAGTCAGGAGAGCTCCTGTTAGCGACTGCACCGAGATTTAGAGAATCAGGCTCAGCAGAAAATACTAAGGGCTAACTTAGGGATTTATTGATTTGGTTTGAAAAAAGATTGTGACTAAAAGATGTGTAGTTCTGAAGAAATAGATGAAGTGAGTCTGTCAAGTAAAATGTCATCTGAGTTTAAATCAAGCTTCAAGAAGCTGAACCCTAAACCAGAGACACAGTAAGTGTCTGAAAGCACATCTGGTCCACGAGGACCACTCCTTCTCCCATCAAGAAAAATGCCTCCACATCAATGGTACAAAATCCTGCCCCAACAACCCCTCACCCCTGACCTGTGCATCTTTTAGGAAGATGCAAATCGTCCAATTTCAGCACACGTGACTGCTAGGAACTGAGCAGAAATAACAAGAGTTACTTTGCTCAGGAGCACTCCAGATAACCTTACAAGGAATTAGCCACTAAAATTAGAAACGTGACTGCTTCTCTTGTCCCCACAGCTAAATGAGGCAAAATCACCTTTCCAGCCAGAGGCTTAGAGCATTCAGAAAGAAAACTCTTATTTTGTGCCATAAATAAACACCACAAATATCGAACCACAGCTAGCAGCTTAATTCAGCGAGGACAATCACAAGGAGTGGGTATTTGTTCAGAAACAGGTGAGGCTGTAACCAGACTTATTTACCTCCCTGAGCAATTCAGCTCATGAAACGACCCTTGAAAAGCACCACCAGGAAGCACCAGGACTCCCTACCTTCCACTCGAAGTCCAGCTGTTTCATAGCACGGTAGACCTCAGCCATAATGTCATAAGGCTTGCTCTGGCTGCGGATTCCCAGGTGCCACTTGGCCTTTTTGACAGTCAGGGGTTTTGGCTTGGTGGTGTTGAGGGCATCCAAAAGACATCGCGCTTTGGGGCTGTCCGCTATCAACGGTGGCATCCGCTCGGGGTGCGGCTTCACCCCGGGAGGGATGTGCATGGCACTGTCATCCATGAAAGAGCCGGTGGGGGGGCTGGAGGCGAGGTAGAACTCACTGGCTTGGTTCATGATCCTGCAGTTGTCGATGACGAGGTGGTAAGCCACTGCCAGCTGGTCCTGAGGGTCACCGCTGTACAGGCTGTTCATCACCTCCGACTCTGTGCATTCAAACTTTTCACAAACTTCCCGAACCGCATCGTCGTCAATGATGGTGGCGTCATAGGAAGGGTCCTCTGGGAACAGGTAACTGGGCAGCTCCTCCTTAAACCACTCGTGTTCCCTGCGGAAAGGCAGAGGAGCCAACATGAGCTCTATGCAACGTAGGCTGGGGGCAACCACTGCCACCAGACCCTGGATTTCTCCTCAAAAGCATCTGGGCAGCTTTGTCTTGGTGGTTAAAGCATTTCATTGAGAAATAAGCAATGTGTTTCCAGCAAGGTGACTCCAAATCCCACTAAGACATGTGGGCACTGGCAAACAAAATTAGATCTACATTCCTAAAAGAGCTGTGTTTTCGGCACTGGATAGGTGGTGGCCAAAATGAGCCTTGGGGATGAGAAACTGGCTGGCTGCATCTACCTCACCTGTATTGCTTGGTCTAGCTAATACTAATCCTCAGCTGCAGACTGGGGAGCTCAGCCCAGCCCTGCACAGTCCCCCCAGCTTTGCAACAGCAATGCCACTTCGCAAGCCTGGCTGTTTGCTCACCTGACTCTAAAGTAAGACCTCAGCACCTACAAGATGCTCGTGGTTTTTGGTTACTATGGGTCTGATAGAGATACAGAGCATCCAAGCTATCCAGGTACAATGAAGTCAATGATAATCAAGTGGCTGAATGCCACAGAGAACTTTGTCTAGATGTTCTACGTATCAACTTGCCATATGTACTGCTCCTCTAGCATGTAATTAAATCCCCTAGTCTTAAGGAATTAAGAAATAAAAAAGGCATTTTACTTGTTTTTACTTGAAGGGTAAATTTAACGCCATCCATTGCAAATGCATTAAAAACCTGAGAACTCCTGAAAGTCTTAGTAACATTTATACATATGCTTAGCATACCAGCTAGATGTAATGATTACTACAAATTTCATAAAATGTGTTATCGGGCTCCAGTTTTACAAAATGTTTCTAAAATGGCTCACATTGTGAGAATTTTGAAGTCCTACTACCAGCCATGAACTTTTAATGATCTCTGCAGGCACAAATATCTGCTTAAGAGCCCAGTTGTTCCCTTTCCCTTGAATTTCCACAGTGATACATGCAGATAAAAGGTTAATGGGCACTGTACTCATTGACTAGACAGGAAAAATACGCTGCATTTAAAGATGAATCATTTGCTCACTTTTTAAGTATATCAAATATTTACAGATTAAGCAAGCAATTCTTGTGTTTCTCCTTCTTTTTTACTGGATAGACACTAAGTACAATAATTACCCTCTTATTCTGAACTGTTACCCAGAGGCAGGTGGTCTTGAAATAAAGTAATGAACAATGCCTGGTGGATCTTCAGTTCTTAGGATTATTGCATGATGTAGCTGGCTTTACTAAGTATTATTAAGATATTTTGGGGACTATTTTATAATGCAGTAAAATGTAATGTATATAAAATCATCAGGAAGTTCATCATCACCCACTGCCCAGCTGGCAGCACCCACCTCTCCATCAGCACAGAAGGGTGCAGGAGTGCTCCTTGAATCCCTTGGGCCAAAAACCAGCTGGATTAGCTGAGTACTCTTGCAAACCACTCTTCCACCTGCCAGCAGGTGACCCCCAGGACAGCCACCATCCTCTGCCACCCATATGCCAGAGGCCCCAAATATAGCCAGCCCACCCCATCCCACCTGGGCTGACCTGATGTCTTTGATGGTTGCTCGCTTTAGGGGGTCGACCTGCAGCATGTGCATGAGGAGAGTGGCAACGGAGCAGTTGAGGTATTCTGGGATGTAAAACACACCCCCTCGGATCTTCTTGAAGAGGGTGGGGACGTGCTCGTCATCAAAAGGCAGCGTGCCGCAGAGAAGGGCGTAGAGGATAACGCCGCAGCTCCAGATGTCCACCTCGGGGCCGGCGTACAGCCTGTGAGAAGACGAGGGCAGGAGAAAGGTGTCACCCCCTGTCCTCCTCTCCTTAGTGAGGGCACAGGTCCCACTGGGCAAGCTGGGGACCCGCTGCCAGCTCCACGGGGGCCAGAGCTGCAGCCCACCCTGGGCTGCTCATGTGGATGCTCCCAGCCAAACCTGCCTGACCCAAAAATCACTGAGGAGTGAGAGCAAATGACACGGCAGAGCTGGCATGGGCTGCCCATGCTCTTCTGAACAGCCACGTACATCCCTGCCTCCGCCAGACCCTCTGAAAAGCCAAACCCCACATTTCCAAGAGATCTGACAGGCTGTTTGCTCCTTTTCCCCAAGAGCTCAGCCAGCAATCTCTGTTCCTTCAGTGAGGCAGATTGGATGGCAGCAGATAATGTACCTCCATTTATTTTTGGTTGAAGTTTCTGTGCTGGTACGCAAGCATTCCCACTTCTGACAAGCTGGTAACGTGCTCGCTGGCATCATGAAGTCAGGACACCCCAAGTATATGGGTTTTGCTGCTGCTTGCTTGCTCCATTTGTTTCTCTCTTTTTGCTACAACTGATGCTTTCTCAGAGATTTTGGGAGACAGTACCTGCCCTTGGGATGTAAAACCCCACTAAAATACAGAGGTTGAAACAGAAATACAGAAATCTCTGCATGAAAACTCATCCTCTTGCACTGGCTCCTCCTGAAAAGCATCATCGCAGACACACTGGTGTACAATGCATAGGAAGCCTGATTCTTTTGCTTATAACCACATTGCTTGAACAGTGGATTGGACCTTAAAGCCCAAATGAGATGTATTTTTATGAGTCTGGAACCTGAGCAGACATGCTCTGCTGCTTTTGTGCTTCTACCCAGAAAAGGCAGCAGGAGCCGGGAACCAGCTCAGCCCCGACCTGCACACCCACCAGCAAGAAATTCATCCCGCTGCAGGAACAGCAGAGCATCCCTCTTCCCTACAAATACAGCTATTTAAGAAGAGGGCAGCTTGCTACATTATTCAGTGGTATAAAGCTGATACTGTAAGCGGTGTTGATGCAGGATGGTGGCTTGTTAATAAACCATACTGCCTTGGAACAATGAGGCACTGCCTACAGGCAAGGACTAAATACTTCTTGTTATTCTACCACATGCCTTGTTTCCTATATTAACTGAAAAAANTGTTTCTCTCTTTTTGCTACAACTGATGCTTTCTCAGAGATTTTGGGAGACAGTACCTGCCCTTGGGATGTAAAACCCCACTAAAATACAGAGGTTGAAACAGAAATACAGAAATCTCTGCATGAAAACTCATCCTCTTGCACTGGCTCCTCCTGAAAAGCATCATCGCAGACACACTGGTGTACAATGCATAGGAAGCCTGATTCTTTTGCTTATAACCACATTTCTTGAACAGTGGATTGGACCTTAAAGCCCACCAGCAAGAAATTCATCCTGCTGCAGGAACAGCAGAGCATCCCTCTTCCCTACAAATACAGCTATTTAAAAAGAGGACGGCTTGCTACATTATTCAGTGGTATAAAGCTGATACTGTAAGCGGTGTTGATGCAGGATGGTGGCTTGTTAATAAACCATATTGCCTTGGAACAATGAGGCACTGCCTACAGGCAGGGACTAAATACTTCTTGTTATTCCACCACGTGCCTTGTTTTCTGTATGAACTGAAAAAAAAATACTTCTGGCCTTTATTGAAAAGGGCATGGAAATAATATTTTTTTTGGAATCACAGTAGAGTTTCCAGCTTTGTCTCCCTCTTGACAATGAGGATTTACTTGCTTTCGCATGTAGAGCAGTAGCCACAACAGGGTTTTTGGATGCTGATCTAATTCCTAGGATACTCTGCCAACACTTGCACTGGTATAAACAGGGATAAAATAATCATAATCACAGTGAACACACTTGGAACAAAGTGTTGTATTTAAAAGCTACAGTTATAGGCAAAAATATGCTGGATTAGGAAAAATAATGCTTATAGAAAGGGTGATTCAAAAATATGGGGCAGATAATGAGGAGATGGGTGGTCTGAAGGACCATATAGAGGACTAAANCAAAGGGTGATTCAAAAATTTAACAGATAATGGGGCAGATAAATATAACAGATAAACATAACAGATAACAGGGCAGATAACGAGGAGATGGGCAGTTTGAAGGACCATATAGAGGACTAAAAATTTGAAAATCTGTATTTGCAATCCTTGCTATGCTATTATAGAGAGAGTTTGGGAAGTAAGTACATTCTGTGTAACTTAGGTTCCTTACAGTAAGATACAGGAGGTAACACTCTGTGTCAACATGGCCAAGTCCAATTCAACCCTGCAGAGTGCATTTAACACGCCATGTGTTGTACAGATGTTGCACACTGAGAGATGCAACCACACTGGAGGTTTGGCAATTCAAGATGAAGTTATGATGGTTGAACCTACTGTCACAGAAAAGAAAAAAACCCTGGCTTGAGGAACCAGAAGACAACTATTTTCAATACAACGGTTCAACAGTGTAGATGAGTCATTAAACATCTTCCTGATTCTTTTGTAGTGAATGCTTTTCCTCATTAACACTGTGTTTTTTATTACAGGTGGGCACGAGAGAAGGGGGTGGCCTGGAAAAGTCTTTCTGTCTGAAACCTCGGTGTTTTCATCCAAAGAGTAATTTTCACCCTCTTTAATTAGCAACATAAAAAGTCAACATCTGCTATTAATAATTCCTTCAAAGTATACATCTTTAGCAAAACATGTTTTGCTATTACAGCTATTGAGAAATGTAATAATGTTCAGATTTTGCCAGTAGATTCATCCAAACATGAAATACAGGCTGGAAGGATTCAGGTGCTTTTACTAGATGTGCAAAACTGTTTCCAATCCCAAGAACAAATTTAAAGACCATGTGCTCACATAGGCTCTGATTAGATGCAGCATGTCCTACCTTCCAGAGATGACTTCAGGGGCTGCATAATTCGGGGAACCGCAGCTGGTGCGTAGAAATTCGCCATCTGACATCATGTTGGACAAGCCTAGAAACAAGAAGTTTACTACATGTTGATATTTGATGTGAAGGTCCAGCCATAGAGGACTCTCTATTGCACAGAGGAGGAGAGGTATAGCAAGTGGAGGGGGAATCCAGAGGGGAAGCATCGACATAATTTAGGTAGGTTCCTTTGAGTTGATTTTCAAATTATTATTATTATTATTATTATTATTGTTATTATTATTATTATTTTCACATCCAAGCGAGAAATATTCACTCCAGGCTAATTCTGCTTCTCTGAGTTGCAAACCCCAGAGCTTGCTTTCTTTAGCACAGAGGAAAACAGACATAATTCATTCACGAACACTTACTTTATATGGGAATTGCATGAGGCTGTGAAATTTGTAATTCTTCAAAAGGATTTATAACTGCTAGAAAGGACTCACAGGGATTGAGCTGGTAGCCCAGCTATTTCATTGGATTTAAATTGGTAACGCCACTTAAAGAATCCTGTTACTGCTCATTTGTAACAAGAAGTAAGGCCAAGAGCACGTGGCCAAACGTACGGAGAACACACATGAAAATAAACACACGTGGCCAGCTCACCCTGGAATTAACTGCACTGAGTCAGTCTTAAACATAAATTAACTACATCTTTATATTAGGTGATTATATTAACGCTAAAATCTAGTGAAGATTTGCACATTACCTTTCTGCTCCATTCTTAATGTGAGTACAGAAGGAGCCTACAATAAGTAATCCCTGCTTTTGTAAAACAAAAAGCTGGTGTTTATAACTGTGGGCTTTTCAGGTAAAGCAACTGCTAGTGGTTAGGAAAACAGGCTCTGGGTTTTGTAAGGCGTGCTCCAGGGACACGGTCCAGCAAGCGCCTAGGAGCTGGCTGTGTTTCTGGAATGTTGCTGGGGTCACATACCAAAATCGGCGATCTTTGCATTCATGTGTGCATCCAGCAACACGTTCTCTGGTTTCAGGTCTCGGTGGACAACCATGTGTCTGTGGCAGTAATCCACCGCGGAGAGAATCTGCTGAAAAAGGCGTCGAGCTTCTGCCTCTTCAACCTATGGGTGCAAGGGGAAATAGTCCTGAAGGTTGGTCTGTGTGCAGGGCTGGCAAGGGAAGGTTTGACTTAGCAAGGAGCCAAAATCTTCCAGGGTGCAGAGAGAAAAATCACAGTGTGCTTGTGAACAGAAGCAGCAAATAAGGCAGATTTCCCCTCTTGCATTTTATAATGTGCTAGTGTCTTCAAATTATGTAGTCCAGAGATGAAATTAGAAACCTAAATTTAGCTCAGCTATCAAGGAGAACTTCTTGGTAGCACCTATGAGGCAATGGCTTGGTGTCACAAGGGGACCAGTTCTGCTATACAGCACACACAGATCAAGGCTGGACAAAACACCACAGGGGATGCTACAGGGAGAGATTCCTCATGGAGAGATGGCTTTGGGAAAAAAGAAAGCTAAAGGTGGAATATTGTGATGATTTTAATTATATAGATAGCTATAAAGTTGTTTGAGCTATATTACAGAAATTATGTTTAAAATGATGAGGAGACTGGTTATTTTTACTGATGACTTCCTATAGACCCTCCTCCTGAAAAAAATCAGTTTCTAAATACAAAAGTTCAGGAAAGATCCAAATTAGTCACTGAAAAGATCCAAATGGGTAAGATGTGCTGGAAAACAGAACTGTAGGCAGAAAAGTAAATGCACTCAGCTCCATCAACCAGTGTACTAATCTAAACCAATTTACTGTAAATGTGTTAACTTTTTTTCAGTACAGAGAGGAAACATATAATGGGCTGATCCTTCACCTGAAGCCCTATTCTGAATGTCCACTTCAGCCCATTTTTATCTCCTTGCCCTGTGGTTCTCCCTGCCTACGAGGATGTCCACAGGACAGACACTAGTGATTTTCTTTGTAACTGTAATAACACATTTCATGGGCTCAACCTATGCTGCAGGTGATTTATACCCAGCAGGATTACTGGCTTTTGAAAACGTAGTTCAGATAAGCCACATCCTTTAAAAGTCTTCAAGAAACCTGACATGGAGCCAAGGGGGAGGTGAACGATGGGGACAGAGACCACACTGAGTGCTCTTCCCCTCAGGTGCCCTGCGCACATGTAAATCTGCTGCTGAACCGTGGGGGTTTTGACAGGCAACCCAGAGCTAGAAATTATAAAAATATGCTAGTTTTCCAAATATTTGCACTAAGCAACACGTTACCTTGGATATTTTGGTTTGCATATCAAAATACATCAGAGAACACTGCAAAAAATCGCACGCAACTTTTGTGTGAGCCGGGTACGAGACACTCCATATGGGATTGCTGTGAAGTAACTTCTATTTTGGGCCTTAACCTTAACGACGTTCCCTTTAGCAGTCGTTTTGCTTCTAAACACCACCCTCTTCCCACACAAGTGTTTGGGCTGACACGGCGCTGGCACTTACACGTCCATGCTTACAGATGTAATCAAATAATTCTCCGCCAGATACGTATTCCATGACCATGAAGAAGTCTGTTGGCGTGCTGATGACCTGGTACCTTCAAAAACACAAGTGGATTTAGAAAAATAATAATTAAGAAGAACAGGGGAAGGCTTTTCAACAGATTATTAGTTTCATGCCAATCCTTAAATAAGCATTTGTTTGGATCTTGCATTTATAATTGCTTTCCACTTCTGAAAAGCCCTCTCTCATTTCAAGTATAATCTTTCACTTGTCTATGAGAGGATCGCTTTTACAGACCTATGGTTTTCCTTCAAGCTTTTAAATAATCCTCTGAAATATTTGCCAGACAATCCTATCACATTTAGGACTCTCCTGACTTTGAAATCTCCACTTTGCCTGAGGTCTGCAAAAACGGCTTTAGAAATGAAGGCTTCGTTAGCTGGGGCCAGGGAAGGGCTATGTTTGGTTTCCCTGATATCAGGGATAAAGAAGAACTTGAGACACTAGAGGGAGCTTCTTTTGGAAAGCTATAGAAACAAAGATGAGCACCCCAAAAGATCACAGCTATATTTTTCAAATATTAAATCCCTCTATATTCTAGAATGGAGAGGAAGAAAAAAAAAAATCAACAACAAAAAAAGTATCACTCTTGACTCACAAATCTATTCTCTGTTTTCATTCAAAATGATCCCTGAGCACTGCAAAGGCATTTTGGTGTCACAGCTGGTACAAACTGCCAGTGATCAGCTGAGGTCAATGCAGCTACAGGAATTCACAGCAGCACCACCTGAGACCCCCCACACCCCGTTTTATTTCAGATACATTGTTGTTTGCCTGTTTCAAATTTTTTCTATTTTTTTTTACAGCTGAATTTCTGTGGGTTGTAATTTGAAACAAACAGATTACAAACAATTTTCAGAGATCAGCAAGCGAGCAGGTGATAGTCCCATAAAGATCAATAGGATCAACCTATTTTTTCTAGAGTGCTTTGAACGCACAGGTCTAAGTTATTGTTAATTGTTCCACTATTTCTTTTATATACATGTAAAAAGCTATTGAAAGAGAATGTTTATGTACTGCACTCTCCTCCACACCTCTTTATCATCGTATTTCATGATTCCAGTGTGTACCATAGGACACTGATATTGTTAAATTTGGGTTAATTTTTAGGCTTTAAAACTTTGATGAATGTGTGAACAGGACTTAACTTGCAGGATGCTGGACACATAGCTGAGGACTCTTGCTGGCTTTTTTGTGAAATAATACCAATCTGTTCTCCAATAAATCCGTGGAACTGTGAAGTTACTCTAAAGTCAACAGTTGCTGCATGGTTAGTTATTTAACTGTAGAAAGAATTTGTTTTCCCTTGCCTCTAAGTCCCAGGTATTTGCTATATCTCATGCCAGTTTTAAGGCTGACCTAAATGTCAACTTATCCCTGCAGTTACCATTCAACAGCTTTCTTTTATAGAAATGCCAAAGATATTATCGAGTGCCTCATTAACGTGGACTGGCTGCACAAACTGGGGATTGAGAAGGAATCCCAGAGGCTGGAGTGCAGGTGCTGATTTACAACTTAAATTCAGGTTCATCAGAGTGGCAACTTTGAAAACTTGTGTCTGAATAATAAATTTTAAAAAAATGTTCCTTTAAGCTTTGGATAACCAGGCCATTAAAACATAAATCCTATTGACTTCAGGCCAAGGCTTTGCTCTACAAGCCTGACTATGCTGTGGTTCCTCAGGCACAATTCTCAGCAGCTTCAAGCCTGGAGATATGAGGCCTAAAAAGGGTCATCACAGAAAACTTATAATAGAATCACAGAATCTTTTTGGTTGGAAGAGACCCTCAAGATCACAGAGTCCAACCATTAACCTTACNAAAGGGTACTTACAGTTGATAATGTGAGGATGCCGGAAGAGTTTAAGGTTTTGAATTTCTCGTTTGATCTTCCCAACCACATCCAGGCTGCGTATTTTCTGTCGGTTGAGT
Source organism: Pampusana beccarii (assembly GCA_013399365.1). Classification (NCBI taxonomy): domain Eukaryota; kingdom Metazoa; phylum Chordata; class Aves; order Columbiformes; family Columbidae; genus Pampusana; species Pampusana beccarii. The sequence continues at coordinate 11,256 of VWYH01006038.1, forward strand.
ATTTTTACTGCTACTTTGTGCCCCGTCAGCTGGTGTTCACCAACTGTTAGAAAAAGAGCATTGCAAAGTCACGAAACAGTGTAGCAAGATTCATACAAGCAATTTAGGACACTGTGATTTATAAGCAAAAAGCAACTCTTAAGGGGGGGGAGGGGGAAGGATGAGGAGGTTAAATATTTTAATCTTGGTTTTTGTCTATTCACTTTATTGTTTTTCCAGTGGAGTCATGGAAGACAGAACAGAGGAGATTTATCTGCAAAAACACTCAAGTAAATAAACAGAGTGAGTTACTGGAGGAGGTCATACCCAAAGCTAATTTGCAAGGATTTATAGCTTGTAAAAGCTAGATCAGTCAGAAACAGAGATATTTAAATGGCAGAGGAGAATCTCCAATGTAACATACCAGTTGATTAAATCCCTAATAAACCCTGTCTTAAAACTAGACCATCGCACCTCTTTTTAAAGAATGATATAAGGCCCTTCCCTGCCCAAAATAGGACTGCAGGATTTGCATTACTAAAATTAATTTCTATTTATACTTTCTCAAGCATGCTTCTTGGTTTGATGACAAGCTGCAGGAACACTGCTGTACTGCAAGAGCGAATTCTGGTTTCAGAAAAGATATAAACTTCAATATAAGTTTTTATAATATGCACTCGGTGCACTGAGACACTGATGCTCATCTCCTGTGTACAGGGAACAAACAGTAACCACAAACTGGGAGCAGCACCACTGTCACTGGTGGAACTGCACTAACTTAACAATAATGCGAAATTAATTCAGCATTTAATCATTTTGTTATTAATAAACATACTATGGAAAAAAATAAGCTCATTGGAAGCAAGATTTGTAGTGAAGTTAGCAGAAACTGCTTGAAAACTGTCAATTGGATGTTGATATCTAAAAGGGTTCTCTGGCCATGAGCTACCCCTTCTCAGTGTTTTCTCATGTGGTATTAAAAATTGTGACATACAGGTGGTTTTCTCAAGACTGCAGAGAAAACCTGCTTACAATAAATATTTGTGCTCTCTAATTATGAAAGTTACCCTTCCAGTAATAACACAGAGTGCAAGGAGTTAATAATTACGAGAAAACCTTGTTATTATGTTATTAGACTCTGTAATTTTGGAGGCTCTAATGAGCTGATCAGAAGCAAACAGCATAAGCAGACGGCATGAGAAGGGCAGGGCGGCAGCGCCGGCTCCGCTCGGGGCACGCCAGGTCACTATTATTAGCCACCAGATAAGACCTGCCAGAGATTCTTTCCTCAATAAGAGCATCCTAAAAATAAAACACTTTACTGCCCTTGGAAATGAAAGCACCACTTTGCATGGCTGTTTGATTCCTCGCAATACTTAAAACTACTAGATGAAATGAAAATAAACTAAGCTGTGCAGCATAGATGCAATTTAGGGATTAGCTGAGGGCTGGAGGAGGCAGATAATTCCTCTTGTGCGGTGCAAGGAGAGCATCGTAAATAGTCCATAAAGACATGTTTTCCCTGGTGCATCCTTGGGGAGAGGAGAGCAGGGAAGCATTGGACCTGCCCCATGCTGAGGCACTGATCTCTGCCAAGGCTGTCATGGTATATGCATGGCATATAGAATCATAGAAT
>VWYH01006041.1:3948-17738 GCA_013399365.1 Pampusana beccarii
TTTGCAAGGAGGAGCGGACAGAACAGGTGACTAAAATTGACCAACTAAGTATTCCATCCCATCCACGTCATATACCCTATAAAAGTGGGAGATCATGAGGGTCTCTCTTCGACTATGGCCGGCATCTGAAGAGGACCCTGCCTGTCGTCCCTGCGATCCGAGGCCTGGTTCCAGATGCTGCATCCCTGAATCCAGTTCTGGTTTGCTGTGGAGTCCAGCCCAGGACTTCCGGGTGCCTGCCCTGCAGCTGCCGAAGGAGCCAGCTCTGCCGCTGGGCAATGCTGCGCCATGCCTGGAAACTCAAGATTGGTTTTGTATATTTTGTATTCTTTTCTCTATTTTATTAGTAGCATCATTAAAGCATTTTTAACTTTTTTCCAACTTGCAAGTCTCTTTCTCTCTTTTCCTCCTATTGCCTTTCCCAGACATTTAATTGCTTGTTGCATTCCTTTGGAAAGCCTCATCTGTAGTCTCCAATATGTGAAGCTGGTTATTGTACCTCTGCACCATGAGCATAGTGGACATACTACTAAGATATGCAGTAGTACACATCTGACTGTTTTTTAGAAAGACAATAATTTAAAGGGACATTATTAAATAGTCAAATCTCATTTATGTTACCGGAAACTGTTTAAAGAGCAAAGTGTCTTAGCTGGTGTCCTAGCACAAAACACTCATGTAGCTTTTTTATGCTTTAAAGTTGTATCTTTTCCTCATCCAGTTCTTCTCAAGTTCTGCTCTTACACATGTACTAAGCAGAAAACTACTTATTCTTTTCACCAGTACCACCTTCTAGAGGCTATACAGAATCCGTACACAACCTCATAGAGTCCTATTTCCTTCCTTAGATATATTAACAGTTTAAAGGATGTAGGGGTCTCTACAAAGTCTCTCATATTATGCATTCAAACCCAGAACCATGGAAACAGTGTCAAAACCAGTAAGAGTACCTCACAGAAAAATTAATATAGTATGCACAAAATCCTGTAAACAAAAATCTGTGTTACTAACTGTGCTGGGTTAGCTGAAATCGAGGTAATTTTCCATGCAGTTAGAATATTTTCTTCTTAGTAGCTAGCACGGTCCTTTGCTTTGGATTTAGCTTCAGAATAACGAGAGCACTCTGGGATAGAGTTAAAGTTTTCTTCCAGTAGTTTTCCAGTGTTTGGGATTTGGTACGATATCTTGGCTGTTGCCAAGGGAACAAAAGACTTTTTCAGCTGTCCAGCTGCAGGTGCAAAATAGCAGCTGAGAGGAAACATAACAGCACAGCACCTAGACTGACATCCAGGTTGACCAATGAAGTATTCCATACCATGAACATCATGCTCCATATATAAGTTGGAAGTTGCTGAGGACTGGCTGCCTTCTTTGATGGCTGCCGTCCGTGAAGGGTTCTGCTCCTGCTGCCCGATTCCCATTATTTCCCTATGCCTGCTATGGTCTCCATATTTTGCTGGACTCGCTGCGCTTGCAGCGTCCTCCCTCTGGCATTCATTGCTGGGAGCATGTGTTCCAGCAGCTAAGTATTGCTCTGTATATTTGTGTAGCTTTGTATATTTTATGATATCCACATTATTACTCTTCTTTTATTATTAATCTGTTAAATCTGTTTCCATTTCAATCCACTTGTCTTTCCTCCTTTTCCCTTCCTTCCCCCTGGGGAAAGGCAAGAGAGAGCAGCTGCCTACTGTTTAGCCACTGCCTGGGCTTAAACAGCAATACTAACAAATCACGACCAGAATCTATAGTGCAACAAAAGCAATTTAGAATACACTCTGCAATTTTTGGTTTTGATTATTGGTAACACTTAGCCCCTATTACTTTTCCTTCTCATTAACTTAAAACTTAATGAATAAATATATCACTGTATTAATGAAAATAGACTAATAGTTCTTTGTTGCACAACCTTACCTTTCAATCTTTTATTATTTTTATATACCTGCCATAAGCATGTAGAAAATATTCGATGAATTGTTTTAAAAATAGCTTTTTTCGCTGTCTTGGGTCTGTCTGGGATGGAGTTAACTCTCTTCATAGCAGCTGGTACGGAGCTGTGTTTTAGACTGGTGACCAAAACAGTGCTGATAACACACCAATGTTTTAGCTATTGCCGAACAGTCCTTGCACACCATCAAGGTGTTCTGTTTTTCTCACTCTGCGATCCGAGAGAGTAGGCTGGGGGTGGGCGAGAGTTTGGGAGGGGATGCAGCCGGGACATCTGACCCAAATAAACCAAAGGGATATTCCATGTCATATATAACATCACACTCAGCAATAAAAACTGGGGGTTTGGTGTTTTCCAAGGTAGCCATTGCTTCACAGCATCCTTGTAGTCCTCTTGAGTAGCCTGCCCCTTCTTCCAAAGCTCATAAATTCTCCTTTTATTCCTGAGTTCCAGCCGAAGCTCTCTCTATTCAGCCAGGCGAGTCTTCCCCACTGGCTTGTCTTTCGTCACATGGGAACAGCCTACTCCTGTGCCTCTAAGATTACCTTGTTGAAGAGAGACCAGCCTTCATGGACTCCTTTGTCCTTCAGGACTGCCTCCCAAGGGACTCTGACAACCAGCCTTCTAAACAGATCAAAGTCTGCCCTTCAGAAGTCCAAAGTAGCAGTTCTGCTGACTGCAGTCCTTAGTTCTCCAAGAAAAGAAAACTCGATCATTTAATGATCGCTATGCCCAAGATGACCTCCAACTGACAGATTATCCACAAGTTCTTCACTGTTCACAAACCACAGGTCCAGTGGGGCTCATTGATCAGCTGTGTCAGGAAGTTGGCTTCCTTATACTCCAGAAGCCTCCTAGACTTGTTTCCCCTCTGCTGTGTTGTATTTCCAGCAGACAGCTGGTAAGTTGAACTCCCCCACAAGAACAAGGGCTAGCGATTGTGAGACTTCTCCCAGATGCCTGCAGAATATTTCATCTGCCTCTTCATCCTGTTTGGGTGGTCTGTAACAGACTCCCACCATGATATCTGCCTTGTTGCCTTTCCCCCTGTTTCTTACCCATAAACACTCAATCCTATTGTTGCCATCATTAAGCTCCAGTAAATCAAAACACTCCCTAATATACAGGACTACCCCACCTCCTCTCCTTCCTTGCCTATCCCTTCTGAAGAGTTTATAGCTGTCCATTGCAGCACTCCAGTTGTGGGAATCATCTCACCATGTTTTTGTAATGGCAACTACAACATAGTTTTTCTGCTGCACAATGGTTTCCAGCTCCTCCTGTTTGTTGCCCATGCTGCGTGCATTGGTATAGATGCACTTCAGCTGGGCTTTTGATCCTGCAACCTTTTTGCAGTGAGAAGCCTTAATCCCTTTGAGACCATTCTCAGGTGTTTCTATGGTTTCTAACACATCTCTAACTCTTGTGTGTTTGCTACCACAGAGCTCTCCATTCCCTTCCTCCACTGAGACAGCAGACAGAAGGGCCTCACTAGCACCCCATCCCTCAAATTTTGGCATGCTGCCCTTGGGTTTCTCTCTGTTGTGCTTGGTTTTCTTCCCTTCCCCCTTCAAATATAGTTTAAAGCTCTTTCAATGAGCCCTGCTAACTGCTGCCCAAGGATGCTTTTTCCCCTTTTGAGACAGGTGCATCCCATTTGTCAGCAGCAGGCCAGGTTTCATGTAAACCCACCCAAGATCAAAAAACCCAAATTTCTGATAGTGTCACCAGTTCCACAGCCAGGTAGTGATCTGCTGGGTCTTACTGTATCTTCCTTCATCATACCCTGCAACTGAGGGGACAGAGGAGAACACTACTTGTGCTCCTGAACCCTTAACCAGTTGTCCCAAGGCCCTGAAGTCCCTCTTGATTGCCCTCAGATTTCCCATTGCGACCTCATTTCTGCCTATCTGAAAAATTAGTAACGGATAATAATCTGAGGGCCTAACCAAGGCAGGAAGTATTCTCCTCACATCTTTAACCCTGGCCCCAGGGAGGCAGCAGACTTCTCTAAGAAGTGGGTCTGATCTGCATATTGGGCCTTCTGTTCCCTTTAGAAGGGAGTCTTCTATGACTACAACCCATCTTTTTTTCTTTATAGCAGCAGTTTTGATGGAAGGCACAGACTGACTTAACCTCTGCAGCACCTCCAGTTTAGTTGAACCACCTTCCTCAGTATTGTTGTTTGGTTCCACTTGCAGAGCCTCATACCTCTGGTGCAAGCAAATGTAGGAAGGTGGGGCAGTCACAGGGAAGGTAGGGTGTGACTCCACTGGTCTATCTCCCTCTCACACTCCCTGATACTCCTCAACCTACTTACCTCCTCCTGGAGCTGTGTCACTAAGCGGAAGAGTTCCTCTACCTGAGCATACCTTCCACAGCTGTGCTCACTGCTGCCATCCAGTACTGGTGTAAGAGCAGGGCTCACCCTGCAGCCTGACACCTGGGTGGCCGTATCTTCCCACCAGATCTTGGTCTGGGCAGCTGCATCACTTGTGGTGGGTGCCAAGCTTACAGAGGCCATGGCTTTCTGCCGGGTGGATACCAGTTCTCCCTGGTCGAGCTGGCAGAGCTTCTCCGCCCTCCTTGCGCACCCTTCTGCATGAACTGCCATACCATGCTCTGTTTGCCTGCTCTGTTCACAGTGCTCCTGGTTGCTAGCCCTCCCTAGGCTGCTCTTTATAAGTGGGGGAGGGGGGGTGGTCACAGCTGCCCTGGCAATGCCCAGGTCTCCTCAGCATCTCCTGCAAGAGAGCTGCTGGGTCCTGGCGGGTCTCTCCGCTGCCATGGTGTTTCCCTGCCTCAAAGAAACCCTCACTGTGCCAAGATGTGCCACTTTGCTGCAGACCGGGCTAGCTCCAGAGCAGCTCCCCTCGGCAACTGCCCTGTTTACAGATGGATCCTGTCATACTGTAGGAAAACATCAGAAGTGGAAAGCTGCTTGTGTTGGTTTGACTAAAAACTAGCTAATTTTCCTTCATGCAGTTAGAAACCTTCCTTTTTCATATCTAGCATGGTTATTGTTTGGACTTAGTTTGAGAACAAGAAGATAACACCCTGGGACAGAGTCAATGTTTTTAATTGCTCTGGTCTGAGAGCCAAGGATATTCTGAGCTCTCTTCCCACAGGTGTGAGATGGCTAGGAAGTGGGGCGTAGATGGGGCAGACCTTGACTGACATCCAGACTGATCAATAACAATTTTCCATCCCATTAGCATCATGCTTCATATTTAAGGAGAGTCAGGCTCTTCTGTCTAGTTTTGGTCAGAGCTGGGGTGGAGACCTGTTCGGGAGGGTTCTGTTCAGGACTTTCTTTGGCCTTTTGTCATCCTGCCATGGACACTATTGCACAGGTTATCCGTGAATGTGAAATGTGCTGCAATCAAACAAACCAAGCAGTTAAAGCCTCTGTGGTATGGAGGACAATGGCTAAAATATAAATATGGGGTGGCCTGGCAGACTGATTTTATCACACTCCCACAAACCTGCCAAGGCAAGCGCCATGTGCTTATAATGATGGAAACAACCACCAGAAGGCTGGAAACATATCCTGTGCCCTATGCCACCACCTGGAACACTATCCTGGGTCTTGAAAAGTGTCTTATAGCGACATGGCACCCCAGAAAGAATTGAGTCAGACAACGGGACTCATTTCCGAAACAACCTCATAGACACCTGGGCCAAGAGCATGGCACTGAGTGGGTATGTCACATCCCCTGTCATGCACCTGCCTCTGGGAAAACTGAATGATACAATGAACTACACCAAGAGCAATGGGTGGTGGGACCTTCAAACACTAGGATACATGTTTAGCAAAAGCCACTTGGTTAGTCAACACTAAAGGATCTACCAATCGAGCTGGTCCTGCCCAATCAAAACTTTCACATACTGTAGAAGGGGATAAATTTCCTGTAGTCCACATTAAGAACACATTAGGGAAGGCAGTCTGGGTTACTCCTGCCTCAGGCAAAGGAAAACCCACCCATCCATGGGATTGATTTTGCTTAAAGACCTGGGCGCACTTGGTGGGTAACGCGGAAGGATGGGGAAGTCCAATGTGCTGCTCAAAAGGATTTGACTCTGGGTAAGAATAGTCAATGATTTGAGTTGTATGATGTTAATTGCTATATAATACTGTATGTCATCACTATTATGGTTGCTATATGCCATATCAATGATATTACATTAAGAATTATCCAGATTAATAAAGAATGAACTTTGATCAAACCCGTCAAGTGCAGCAGTGATAGAAACAGAACTGGTGCCCAGCAACTTCCTTGACATCGACATCTTCAAACCATAGACTGTGGGCATGGAGCATACCAGATACACCAGTTATGACCTTCAGATGCAGCATGCAACACCACACACCATCTCTCCTGCCCTGAAAGAGTGTTATGACAGATGGAGCCAAAGTCATGGACTAAATGAACTCAATGGACATTTTAAAGGGATGGTCCATGGACTAGGAGAATCATATCTGTGTGTTATATCAGAAGACAGGAAAAGTGATAGTGAATAATTTGAATGTATTGGGAAGTGTAGGACCTGGGCACGCCGTAGATGGTATAGAATAAGGGGTGGATATTGTCCTGGTTTTGACTGGGATAGAGTTGATTTTCTTCCTAGTAGGTGGTATAGTGAGGTGTTTTGGATTTAGAATCAGAATAATGTTGGTAATACATGGATGTTTTAGTAGGATAAGCAGTCAAGGACTTTTCAGTTTCTCATATCATGCCAGGTGCACAAGAAGCTGGGAGGGGGCACAGACAGGACAGCTGATCCAAACTGGCCAAAGGGATATTCAATACCATATGACATCATGCTTAGTTTATATTTTGGGGGAAGCTGTCTGGGGGAACCGCTGCTCGGGGATGGTGTTGTCATCACTGACAAGAATGAATCCTGTCTGCAATTGCTAACTTAAAGATATATAAATCCTTTCAGTTTTAGGTCAGTCTGCTCATATAACCAAGATAAGAGTGACTTGCAAAACACCTAATCACAAACTACAGACACTGCTGACCTTGCAGCTTTACACATTTTGAAACCCGCACAATTAGTTGAGTCTTACTTTAACACATATCTTGAGACTGTTGGATAAAGTGTCCTTTAGCTGAACATTGCTCATTATATGCTAAAAGGATTATCTAATGCAATATGCAAACGTGTAACCAATTGGCTCTTTAGGGTGTGACTGTAGTGATAAGATTTTGTATATAATGCCTTTTACTTTTCTTGCTGGCATGCTGGCTTTATTCCAGCATCCAGACTTGCACAAGTCTGTAATAAAACTATATCTCATCTCTGTGTGCTAAATTTGGCTCATTTGTATGCACACTGGGTAAAGAACCCTGTTTTGGGACAACAATGGGTCGAGTATCAATCACCTAGTGGTGAGAAATTGCATTGTGCATCACTTGTTTTATATATTCTTTTATTACTGTTATTATTACTATTGTTGTTATTATTATTATTTCACTTTCTGTCCTATTAGGTGGGTGCAAAAGTAATTGTGGTTTTGGACTGTGAATTTTAAATCATTGTAACCAGGCTCAAACACATGTTTATTAATCAATTTTTGCCAACGAAAAATAAGTTTGTTTATTCCTGTAGCGTAAAAATCCATTCTTCAGGATTTGATTAACTCTTGGAAAGAGTTTTCTCCATCCTGCTGGTTGTGGAAGTGTTTTCCCTGCAAAAAGTCGTGGAGATGCTTGAAGAAGTGGTAGTTGGTTGGCGAGAGGTCACGTGAATATGGCAGATGAGGCAAACCTTTGTAGCCCAATGCATTCAACTTTGGAAGTGTTGGTTGTGCGACGTGTGGTCAGATGTTGTCATGGAGAAGAATTGGGCCCTTTCTGTTGACCAATGCCAGCTGTGGACGCTGCAGTTTTCGGTGCATCTCATCGATTTGCTGAGCATACTTCTCAGATGTAATGGTTTCGCCGGGATTCCAAAAGCTGGTGTCGATCAGACCGGCAGCAGACCACCAAACAGTGACCACAACCTTTTTTGCTGCAAGTTTGGCTTTGGGAAGTGCTTTGGTGGTTCTTCTCGGTCCAACCACTGAGCTGGTCTTCACAGGTTGACGTATAAAATCCAGTTTTCGTCACACGACACAATCAAGAAATGGTTAATTGTTGTTGTGTAGAACAAGAGAAGACAATTTTTTTTTATTTTTGGCCAGCTCATGAGGCACCCACTTATCAAGCTTTTTCTCCTTTCCAAGTTGCATCAAATGCCAAACGACCGTGGAATAGTCAACAATGAGTTCTTCGGCAAATTCTCATGTCGTTGTAAGAGGGTCAGCTTCGATGATAGCTCTCAATTGTTCCTTGTCAACTTCTGATGGCCGGCCACTATGCTCCTCATCTTCAAGGCTCTTGTCTCCTTTGCGAAACTTCTTGAACCCCACTGCACTGGACGTTCGTTAGCAGTTCCTAGGCCAAATGCATTGTTGATGTCACGAGTTGTCTCTGCTGCTGTACAACCCATTTTGAACTCAAATAAGAAAATTGCTCTGATTTGCTTTTGGTCTAACATCATTTCCATAGTCTAAAATAAATATAAAATAAACAGCAAGTAGTAAGTCAGTAGCAAAAAAACATAAAGTGAGAAAAGTGCATTAAAATGATGTGTAACAAGCCCACATTTATTTAAGAATGTATTCCAATATCAAACAGCAAATTTCAACAATGCAAAAACCGCAATTACTTTTGCACCAACCTAATATTAGACAGTCTTTATCTTAACCTACGAGGTTTACCTTTTTTTTTTTTCAATTCTCTCCCCCATCCCACTGGTGGACGATGTGAGTGAATGGCTGTGTGTAGTATTTAGCTGTCTCCCGGGTTAAACCACAACACACAGATGTGAGATGCCCAAAGAATTCCCAGTCTTTATCTTAACCTACGAGGTTTACCTTTTTTTTTTTTCAATTCTCTCCCCCATCCCACTGGTGGACGATGTGAGTGAATGGCTGTGTGTAGTATTTAGCTGTCTCCCGGGTTAAACCACAACACACAGATGTGAGATGCCCAAAGAATTCCCTATAGGTTTATGAAACAAAATAATTTATGTTCTAATCACCAGAGGCAATAGCCACTAACAAAGTATTGTAGTAATAACTTACGTGCATATACTGATCCTTCTCCTTGTGGGTCCCTAATCACATGTTATTTAGCATACAATCAACTTCCCTGAAATGCATCTACTTCTCAAGTGAAACATGGAAGCAAAATGTTACTTATAAAGAACAGGTATGAGGAAATTATTGTTCATTAGACTCTACAGATAACTTCAAACTCTGGTAGAATACTATCATTAAAAAGTTACTAACTGACCCAAGCATTACAGTTAATACAATATTTTTTCAATTATTTATCAGGAGTCCTGGCTAACTGGGGAGGTCCCAGTTGACTGGAAGTTGACAAATGTGACCGCCCCTGTCTACAAGAACGGTCAGAAGGAGGATCTGGAAAATGACAGGCCTGTCAGTCTGACCTCGGTGCCAGAGAAGGTCATGGAACAGACCATCCTGAATGCCATCGTGTGGCACATATAAGGCAAGAAAACTATTAGGCCCAGTCAGCATGGGTTTATGAAAGGCAGATACTGCTTGACCAACCAGATCTCCTTCTATGACAAGGTGACCTGCTTAGTGGATGAGGGGAAGGCTGTGGATGTTGTGTACCTGGACTTCAATAAAGCCTTTGACACCATTTCCCATAGCATTCTCCTGGAGAAGCTGGCAGCTCATGGCCTGGATGGGGCATACTCTTTGCTGGGTAAAGAACTGGCTGGATGGCCAGGTCCAAAGAGTTGTGGTGAATGGAGTTAAATCCAGTTGGTAGCCGGTCACAAGTGATGTTCCCCAGGGCTCACTATTGGGACCATTTCTGTTTAATATCTTTATCAATGATCTGGACGAGGGGATTGAGTGCACCCTCAGTAAGTTTGCAGATGACACCAAGTTGGATGGGAGTGGGCTGAGGCCAATTATATGAGGTTTAACAAGGCCAAGTGCCGGGTCCTGCACTTGGGTCACAACAACCCCATGCAACACTACAGGCTCGGGGAAGAGTGGCTGGAAAGCTGCGTGGTGGAAAAGGATCTGGGGGTGTTGGTCAACAGCTGGTTGAATATGAGCCAGCAGTGTGCCCAGGTAGCCAAAATGACCAGCGGAATCCTGGCATGTATCAAGAATAGTGTGACCAGTGACTAGGGAAGCAATTGTTCGACTGTACTCTGTGCTGGTGAGGCCCCACCTCAAATTCTGTGTTCAGTTTTGGGCCCCTCACTACAGGAAAGACATTGAGGTACTGGAGAGAGTTCAGAGGAGGGCAATGAGGATGGTGAGGGGTCTGGAGAACAAGTCTTATGAGGAGTGTCTGAGGGAACTGGGGCTGTTTAGCCTGGAGAAAAGGAGGCTGAGGGGAGACCTTCTCGCTTTCTACAACTACCTGAAAGGAGGTTCTAGCAAGGAGAGTGTTGGTCTCTTCTCCCTAGTAGCAAGTAATAGGGCGAGAGGAAATGGCCTAAAGTTGCACCAGGGAAAGTTCAGATTGGGTATTAGGAAAAATTTCTTCACAGAAAGGGTTGTGAAGCAGTGGAATAGGCTGCCCAGGGACGTGGTGGAGTCACCATGCCTGGAGGTGTCGAAAAGATGTAGAGATGAGGCTCTTTGGGATATGGTTTAGTGGTAGATTTAGGTTGTGGTTGGAATCAATGATCTTAAAGTTCTCTTCCAACCAAAATTATTCTATTATTCTCTCTTCCCTTTAGACTTTGAAAAACCATGATATAAGCAGACTGGTTAAGGTCTGTAGAGTATATATATATATATAAAGATCTCATATCACACAGCTATTATTTCAGGCTATCCATGCTGTGGCGTTTGTTTACAGCTGGCACACACCATAAACAATATCTTTGAAGCCATAAAGGGAAGTGGTTTAGTGGTAAATGAGTCACCCATTAATGTATATGGGAAGTGAATAATGTCTATTTATATAATCTTGACTTTATTGCAGGTAAAAATCTAGAAATTACTTAAACAACAATTTGAACATCTAACCATTGGTGCATCCAATGGTAAGGGGAAAGAATGTAATGTATTTGCTGAACTATCAAGAGGTTCAAATCAATTCCCACCTTTCAGGAAACTTACTTACTTAGACACTGCTCTCACCTCTTCTGGTAAATACACATCTATCTGATGTATTTCTCCAGTGTACTAGTAGTGGATATAAAACTTCAAAAGTGTTGATAAGAATGACAAAGCAGGTCAAAAGATGACAGAAAGTAACAGTATAGAAACTTACAGGATATATTAGAAACTAGCAACAGAATTTAGAAACAACAACACGAACAGAAAATACAGAGAAAGAGATTTAGAAAGACAATGTGTACTAACAGTGAAGGGGAAAAAAAGCAACACAAGAAACAGAATATAAATACTATTACTGTAAAAATGTTGGGAGAAAAAATCTGAGAAGACTAAAGGAGAGACTCTTGCAAGGGATGAAGGAAGAAGCAGCATGAGCTTGACACATATGCTTCAAAACATATACAAGAGATCTGGTGGACAACAAACTATTGTTTCGATTTAATATATCAGGTAAGATGAATTTACTGGTCTCAACAAGTCAGTGAGCACTGGATGGTTACTTCTTTTTAAGTGCTTTATGAATCCCAGTAGTAAATTTCAAGCATTGTTTTGCTGCTTTGTGACATAGGGATTTAAAGCTAGCAAATTGTGTTTAGATGTTTTATCCCTAAACATGTGGAGTGTATTTTTGAAACAATGTTTCTTTGGTTTCTGCTAATTGCTTTTCCTGGACTTACATATATAAAGAAACTCTGCTTGCAAGCATAAATATATGAGAGACTGTTATAAAGACTCTTCTGTGGTGATTCATAATTCTAATGTTTTATTACTTGTTCTAAAACAATTTTTTCAGAACTCCACAAAAAGAATTATAATCTCTTATAATTAAAATCTACAAATCTGCAATAAATCATGTTGTTAAATGGTTACATATGTTGAGTACTAGTACATTTACCTTTTGGAAGAAAATGTATGAAAATTTTGTTTCTACATCTCCTTAATGAGCTATACTAATTTAATACTACTTAAAAGATCTACTATGGTGATGATTTCATTAGAACTAGGTCAGAACTATCAGATTAAGTACAATTTGATCTGAAGTAGTATCAGATGCTTATTTCCTGCTTTGGAGACTTACTAATTTTATTGTTTCCTTCTAAGGCAACCATTAAAATATATACATTTATTTCAGTTTTGAAATCAATATTATATGTATCGTGGAATCAAAGCTAGGATCTACAAATATAAGAAATTCAAAGTATAAGAAAAGCTCTGTTTCACCTTCTACTTATGTTTGCTGTTCATTTCAAAATGAAAACAATCAGAAAGTATAAATCTCACCCCAGACTTCTGTTATATGTATGGCTATGTTGTTCCATTGACTTTCATGGAACCTTCATGGTGCCTTTTAGTTTCTTCTGTGCTTTCCTCAATGAGAGGTTTCCTTTCATGCCAACCTGACATGGAGACTAGAATGATATAATCAGATTAATTTTCATAGCTAATCTAAAAGTTCCAGTGGAGACTATGGAAGTTTCTGCCACAACTTTAATAACCAAGTGTTCCAATTCTTTTTCTAGTGGGCAACTCCAAAAAGTCAAACTCTTCTACCTTTATCCTTTTTTTTTCTCAACAGATGAAAAATTTTACCAGAGCTGTACAGTATATTACTCAGAGCAAATTAATTTCTTGGAGCCAACATTTAGACAGTCCTCAGAGTCCAATGTTAAATTCCACATTGCTATGTTCTCAGAATCCTGCCACAAGATAGTACATGTGTACCATTCAAAACCAAGTTTATTTGCATATACATTTTGATTGTTGTTGATCTATAACAAATAGGATTTAACTTAAAATGCTTTTTTTCCACCCTTTACAAATTGAAGTCTGTTTTCATTTATGTGTTTGCCTTCTTGGCAGTCATATTCTTTCAAGATTAGGTCTTTGTATAAAAGAAAGGCAGTTGAACAAAACACAAGAACACTTGCTTGGTACTATTTACCTCATCACCAGGACTAAAAAAGAGAAAAGGAAAAAAAAGGGAAAAAAAAAAAGGGAAAGAGGGAAAGAAAAAGGAAAGGGAAAAACCTAGGAAAACAGATATTCTACGGCATTATAATTTTTATGAATTGCATGGAGGTCTACCCTTGCTTGCACTTCCCTAGTAATAAACTTAACGTAAGATTTCGAATTATCATAGGCTTATGTTTTGGGAAACAAACACACACATAATAGTAAACTAGATACACTACCTTCCTTACAGTAGCCTTTACATTCAAGTTATTAAATGTATGTGCTGAATATGCATGCACACACAGATGCTTGTACACATACACAAAAAACCTGTACATGTACATATACAAAAATATAGTATAAAAAGATAAAAAATAAGAATTACTTTGTTAGAAAGAACATATAATAAGATACAGTTTGTAATCACTATGTACTTACTATTTAGTTGAATCTGATAACTGATATTCTCGCCGTCTATCATAACATTCCTGGATTCCAGGGTCATTCCATAAACTTCTTATTGCATCTACATAGGGGTTCTCAAAAGTTGACACCTTCTCTACATCGACTTCTCGAACTAACTGTGCATGAGCCTGATTTGAAACAAAGAAAACAATAAAATTTCACAGAATCACAAAATCAGAATGGTTAGGGTTGGAAGGGACCTCTGGAGATCATCTAGTCTAACCTGNCAAGATATTTATAAGCAATGATAAG
>VWYH01006042.1:6353-72376 GCA_013399365.1 Pampusana beccarii
CGCTCGCCCTGCCCGGGGCGTCCCGCGGAGCGGCGGGGAGCGCGGTGCCGCCGGGCCGGAAAAAGTTATCCTGACCGAGGCGTTGGTCCTGANAAGGGGGAAGGTGTGGCCGCTGCGGCTTCGAGGGAGCGACGGCCGGGCTGTGCCCTGGGCGCGGGGCAGGTGCCGGCGGGAGCTGCCGGCCGCAGCGCNCGAGTCTGAAGGCGCCCGCCCGTCGGCAGCCGCGTTTTGCTTTCGAGGCGGCCTTAAACTCCGGCGGCGGGTCGGCAGGTGCCAGGGAGCCGCGGCGGGAACTGCTGCCGCCGCCGGCCCCCGAGGGGCGGCCGGTCCCGCCTGAGCACCGGCTGGTGGCGGCGGGCGGGGAGCTCACTGCCGCCCGCTCCGGGGCTGGCCTCGGCGTCTCCCTCATGAGCTGTCTGTAGGGAGTCATCACAGTTGATTTGGATCAATACAGCCTCACGGGTGACGGCTTGAGTGACGCCTCACCCGTGGGTCAAGCACGGTTCGTGGGTTCTGACACGTGTGGTAATTTGCTGTTACGTGCTTTGCTCCTGTAAGGAAGGTTTAGCAGACAACTGAAGGGACCGTGGCCAGAGTGATCCCCAAAGATGACCCAGTCACGCAAAAATTCATGTGCACGTGTATGTGTGATCCTTTAAAAATTGTAGTGGTGTTGGGCATTTTCTTATTTAGATCTTATCCCTGCGCAAAACAATGATGCATGTGTGTACAGATTTTACAGGTTTTGGTAGACAGCCCTTGTATCTGAAGGTGGAATTTGGTTTACAAATACAAAAATTTTCTTTAGGTGATGCTGCCCATCACACGGTGAGTAGTGTTAAAACAATGGCAATATTTACCTACATTAAAGCATTTTATAGTGTTTGCTACATTCATAATGGAAAACTGCAAATACTTGTGGCAAATGCAAAGATTCTGACTTCTACATGCATGTTTTCTAAAGATAATTAAGTTACAATGTAAACTAAAGTAATGTAAGTGGTACCCAGTGCTTATTTGTTTATTTATGTTTATTATTCACTGGTCCCAAATGTTATTTTTGCAACTGTTCAAACAGATGATCTACATTCAAGTTAGATAAATAGGCTGCTAAAGCCACAGATGTACATCATTCTAAGGACTTTAAAAAAATATATTGATTTAAATACGTGCTTCTGAGGCAGATTTCTCCTAAATGCCACTTATATTTTGCTTTTGGCTTTTTTTTTCTGTTCTTTAGTCTCTCTTGGAACCTCAGTCCTTCCTAACAGGTACAAAGCTTTGAAGCATATTTAATTAACATGGGAGTAAATGAAAAGACAACATCTACAGAGAGGACTCTGTGAGTTCGTTTTATGCCATGCAACTCAGCATATAATCAAGAGCTTGCAATGACAACTCTCTGTCAATGGTTGTCTTCTGAGTGCCAGGCATACTGTTGTTGCCAACGACTCACTGCTAGTCATCACTGTACCACAGTCCTTTTGGACTCTGCCAGTGCCGCTCCTTAGTCAGCTGCAGAGCTTGCTCAGTGGCCATTTCTTTCCCTTCCTGGATCCTCAGCCTGCTGACTGCACAGTGGCAGAAAATACTTAGACAAAGAAAGTTACATTGGAAGAAAGGAGTAAATAAGAGAAAACTGATTCATAACTTTTAAAAAAATCAATAACTGTACCTCATGCAAGCTTACCTTGGCTTCAAAATTAAAGTTTAATCACGCAGCTGGAATTTTATGAGCAGGTGAGAAGTGCTGCACTTCCCAGACAGTAAGCCTTTGAGACAAGTGGTGCAGAAATGGTGTGAGCAATGAATGCTTCCTGTCTATGAAATGGCTGCAGGGACCATGGCCTGTCACGTTCTCAAATTATGCCCTTCTCCAACACATAAATATGACCACAGTTTTAGTCACACTGTGTTTGTCATCCGCCTCTCCATCAGTCAGCAGGCTATAGGAATCCGTGTATGTGGAAAGGATGGGGAGAGCAAGAGCTGCTTGGCTGTTGCAGCTCAGATTATCCTGTTCTCCAGTGGTCTCATACACATCTAATAGGAAACATTGGACTTAACCATGCGGAAGCTCTTATATTTGATTTCTACAGGCAAAGGAACATCCTTTCTCACTCACCAAATGATATTTTGGAAAACAGTAATGCTGCTCTTCGTACTTGAGTGCTGTCATGCAAGGTGAAGAGGGTATCATGGTGTTATCAGTGCCAACATGATGCATGTGCCACAGGGCTCTGTGCTTCAAGGGGCCTTACATCAAGGCCGTGTTGTTTTTCAGCAACAGCTTACGGTAAATGCTGCATATTTTATAGTCATTCAAATGTTTATGGAACTAAAAGCCTTGATTTATTTTCTATATTCAGAATTGAGAATGTCTGAAGACATATGTGATGGCATCCCATCTGAAGAAAAACCTGAAGGAATGCGGATGCCCAGCGATGAGGTATCACCTCGCGAGTCAACACCACACCTCGTGGAAGCTGAGATCTTGCATGAGTCTTCACATGAAGAACACGGCCAGAGCACTCAGAGTGTCAGTGATGGAGAGGAAGGAGACATACTTATTAACAAAAACCCTGTGACTGAAAAAATAATTGAAAGTCTGCCTTCTAATGGAGAGGCGGCTGAAGACATGCCCACTGAGTGCAATGAGACCGTAAGCCTTGATGCAGAACCTGAATCTGAAGAAACACTGCGTGAACAAGGCAGTCCAGTAAGTAATACTTTCTTTTCCATAAAAGCTCTTCCCTCCCTGATTTGTAAGGACAGAATTTTGTACAATGTACATACTGTTTTTCACAAAATCCTAGGGAGTTATATACAGAGAATGTGGATGGGAATAAAAAAGTTGAATTGCAACACCAAGCCTGTGGGAACTAGGAACAGTTCGATTCCTCTTTGCCAGTATGACATTAATTTGGTCTTTCTAGCCTGCTTTCTGTACAAATCTGCTTCATTAAGTCCGCAGAATGAACCTAGAAGAGCACAGCATTGAAGCTTCATATGCAGCACTGAATCTTGTACTTGGATAATTTTCAAGTAAACAGTGTGTGTTTCACAAGACTCAGCGAAAAGGGCAGTAGTTTCTGATTTGCTCTAGGCCATTAGTGTTTGATTTGTGACCCACAGACGTTTGTGACCCCTGTGAGTAATTGCGAGAAGTTAATAAAAGAAAACTAAGAAAACCGGGTCTTTTTTACAGTGTACATAGCATCCAAATCCAGTACACATTACATAGCTGAAGATGTTCTCATCTCCACTGAAAAATTTTCAGGCATCGATAAACTGGAAGAGGTTAAAACACATTGTTTTGGTCCCCCATCAGTGAGAGGAACCTACCTCAAAGAGGTGACAGGGGATCTGTACACGGTGCAATGCAGAGCAGTCTTGGGATACTTCAGCATTTGGTTTTGAGCTGATTGTCTAGGGATGACTTTCTCGAGGCAACAGTTTCTTAATATGATTTAAGTATGGAATATTGATAATTGCTTAAGGAGTTTAACAGACGCAGAGATGAGGTTCTTATGGACATGGGTTAGTGCCAGAATTAGGTTATGGTTGGACTTGATGATCTTAAGGGTCTCTTCCAACCAAAATAATTCTATGATTAATGTAAAGAGTGGGAAGCACCTCCTCTGGCTGTGTTTTTATTGAGCTTGGTTGTTTGGAGATCCCTGTTGTACAAATACTGGGTTATACCTCTGAGGAGACACAAGCAGAGAAGCCTCTAACTCCAGGTCCTGGAAGAACTCGGGGTGAGATGGGTTCCTGCCTCTCCCTAATAATAGCCCTGATAAACTTGTATGGCTTTATAGGATTGTGTGCCTGAAGAAATATTAGGGCATCTATAAAGACATCTCTGAGTTTTAGGTGCTTTTAGGAACAGCTGATCTGAACTAAGCTTCTCATTCTATTTTCTTGTGAACAGAAGCTTGAACTCACATAATGCCCAATCTATCATCATTTATTATGCACCAGACTTTGTTGTCTGACAGGGTCTTTGTGTTTCCTCCTGCCTTTGGATAGCATGAATATTAGACAGTGCAGTAATATTTTTATTCTTACAGGCCACAGACTCCTCATCTAAAGGAAGCAGATGGGGAGCTTGGGGTACCTGGGGAAAGTCTCTCCTGTCATCAGCTTCTGCCACAGTGGGTAAGTGTTCAATCAGTAAAGTACTTGGAAATAAATCATAATTTCAATGTGTCATTAGACACATCAGTGCTGTATCTTAAAGATTCCTAGACAATTTTGTCCTGATATGCTTGGCAAGCACTTTTTTTTTTCATAGGAAGAAGGACCATCCTAAACTGTCAAAGCACATAAATATTTTTCAGGTCAGATTGTGGACAAAGTACTAGGCTTGTTTGTAAAGTTAGTGAATTACCTCATTGAGGCTTCTTCACAGAAAGAATACGTAATCTGATACAATTACTATCAGCCAAAGCCTTATGGGTTTTGTAGCCAAAGCACTCCAGCCCAGTTTTGTACACGTGCATGTTTGTGGTTTATACACCATGACTTATATCTATACAATATTAATTCACTTCTCATGAATTATTCCATCTTTCATTGACACCCAGTGAAGCTGTTGAGCTATCACATCATACTTTAGAGAGTAGAACAACGTATTGAAACATGGACCCTTTAATCTCTCTCCCTATACTCTAATTTCCAATAGTATGCCAGTGCAAAATGTCTTTGTGAAGACTTAAGTTAAAACTTAATCATTACACATCAAAAACTCACAGACAAAAAGTGAAGCACGCGAATGCCTGGTTGCCAGTGGGAAGTCTCTCACAAAATAGATACTAAGCTGTTAACTAATGAGTTCTCATAAAGAATCCACAAAACACCTTCAAAAGATGAACCTAGGAATTAAAATTAATTGCTAGTTACTAAAAATAACAGATTCAACAGAGATATTGGTTTTATGATTCCATATAAAGCTAAATAATTTTCCTCCTTATCTTCCTCTGTTCCATGGGCAATAAATTATTTGTCTATTTCTCAGAGGAGAGAACTTCCACTATTCTCTCTTTTTTCAGTAACACACACACACTCCAGATTTCATAACTGCCTTTTCTTTCAGACAATCCAACCAATTAATGTATCTAATTAAACTCAGAAAGGGTTTCTAAGATGTTTTTAAACTGATATAAGTGAAGGTTATGCAGAAAGGAGCAGGCCTGCCTTGCCCCAGGTATCTATTTCTTCCTTCTCTTATGCTAACAGTAACCTTCATGTAATGAAGAGGGGAGCTGGTTTATGGGACTGATTTTGAAAAGTACAAATTAAGTAAGAGCTGGATCTTCAACTGGATCGCTTTGTAAATTCCCTAATCTGGCTGACCATTTGGATCACCCAAATGTTACTGAATGGGAAATGATGGGAACACACAGAACATGCCGTTGAGGACAAGGGCAGCTTAACTAGCTGTGGAACTGCGTAAGTGTTCTCTACTTATATTTAAGTTTAGCTCTTCTCTTTTAGACTTGAAGAAGGGCCTCTGTGTCGAAAATTATGCCCATTTTTTCACCGAAACTATTAGTAGGTCTAATAAAGGGTGCTGCTTACGCAGACTTCCATGAGCCTTGCCTCTCTTATATTCTCAGACCGTTGTAACAACAGCACTCTGAAAAGAATTTGGCTTAGCATAAAAAAAAGAAGACTATTTATGTGCATAAAAGTAATTTCACTCTTGATCAGTTGGACTTGTAACGCTGATGAATTCTTTGGTTCATTTTTATAGTCACAGCGGGAGGTTTCTCAGAGCAGGACTTTTTCAGGTCATTCAGTTTTTGCCTGTGAGATAGCCATATTTATATTCTGTTTAACTTTTGCAATAAATAGTATTTTATCAAATGGCCATTCTAATGTTTTTTGTGAGTAAGAAGATTATTACCAGTTACTGTTCTTGAAGGTTTGCAGTGGCAATCTCAGAGTCTTCTGTTGCTTAGAAGCCTTGGCCTCACTGAGCAATCAGTTTGGTGTCACAAAGTATATACATTTTCTGTGGGACAGTATGGTCATAGGTGTTTTCTTGCCCAATGGACATAAGCTTGTCTGAAAATGATGAATGCTGTTGGAAAAAGTTTGGGAGACAAACAAGAATGTATGTTGTAGCCCTTTTTATTGACTAATAAGTAAACAAGGTATACAGCTGTTTGTTGGTTTTGTCTATAAAACCTGCTGCCAGCATTGTATCTCTGTGGATTTCCATGGGCTTTTTAATTATGTGATCTCATTTTTATATGGGCCATATAACATCTTGGTTCATATACATTAAAAATTTGTACCTAATTTATATTGGCTTCTTAATATACCATCTGTCTATATCAGCATCTTAACTACCTTCACAGAGTGTAAATACGCGAACAAGTTTGTTGTCTAGGCAGCCTGACTTGATAAGGTTGCGTGATGTTGTCTATTTTGAATAGTCATGTCATCACCATGTATATATATATTTTTAGAATTATTATTATTTTTAAATGAGCACAGTTAGAACAGGTCAACTTGCCTAGGCAAAGGAGCATCCCCATGCAGGAAGAGGAAAAGAAAATTTTAAAATAATTTTAATTTTACATGAGAATGGCTGCACTATATCACACACATGAAGACCCATCTACTATCTAGTTCCTGGCAGTGACCAAGAGCAGTTGGAAAAGAGCTTGAAACCAGATGTATGTGAAGCTGCACTTCCCCTATTTTCTCTTCCCATTCCCTGGAATCTACAACTTAGACAGATTTCCTGACCCTGGGATCAGGATAGGGTTGAGCTCCCATATTACTGTCTAATAATTTTGGATCTAACTTTTTTTCTGTGAATTTATTAAATAAAATAGACTTTGAATTAAGCAGAAATCAAATGGACATTCTTCCATGTTCATTGAACCCAAGGCACCTTGGAAGACCACACAGATAACCTTAGATTTGTTCCAGAAAATCAGTGCAGCAGGTAATCGTTTATATTCCTGATATAGAGGCCTTATGTCCTAGTTGTTTGTTATAGAAATTCATGCTTGATCCTGTGCAGTATTTACTGCCTGTCACTGTCATAGACAGAATGTGGGACTGCGTATACCATGTATCTGCTTCAGTATGATAATTCCTAGTGAGAGACAGGGAGAGAAATAAATTAGAACTATTGGGAATGTCTATAAGCTTGCTTCTTTTTGTTAAATATTTATTATTTCAAATTACTCCATTTAATATCTGAGCAGTTCAACCAATGTTTCATCTCCTATTCTGCATCAGAAAATAGGTTTGCCATGACCAAGTCCATTTTAATTTTGCTTATTCCTTCATTGTAGCAAATGGTATAAGTAAAGCTGCTTTCTTGAATTAGACTTATCAGCAACACTTCCAATACGTGATTTTTCTGTTGCTCTGTCGTTATCTTTGTACAACACAGCTGCGTGTCTGGTTAAGTATGACAAATATTCACTATTCCTCATATTTTTCTTCAAAATGTTACTCTGTAAAAGTAGCAGAAACGGTCTGAGGTGGACTAGATAACATCTTAAAGGCCTAACATTCAGTTTTTAACAAATAGTATAGAACAGTATGGACTGGAAGGGACATAGAAAGATCATGTATTCCAGGCTTTTGTGGGAAAAGGCTCCTAGATGAGATTATCTAGCGCTTTGTCCAGTCACATCTCGAAAACCTCCTGTGATGGGGACTCTGCCATGTCTCTGGGAATCATTCTTACTGTAATAAATGAATTTCTTTACTTTCTCTTTAAGTTCTCTTTAAAATGAATTTCATTACTTTAAGACTGAGCTGAAATGGTTGTTCCAGGGATCTCGGGTTCATTATCCTTCAAACCCTGCTTTAGAGCTCCCAAACAGACTAGCATTTTTACTGCATGGCTGTAATTTGTCTAGTGTAGCTGATTTTAGTTTCTAATAATAGGATAGTTTCCATATAATTTATATCTTATCTGTCTTTAATTAACTCTGCACATATAGCCAGTGGTTGTTTTGGTGATGGTTTTGTATTCTGAAGAAAATGTCTGTTGTCTTTTAACTGATTTTGACATTATTTAGGTCAGGGTCCCCACAACAGGTGAGATGTGAAACTCCTCTGCACAACAGATTCTTTAATGCCTTTGGATTAGCAGCAGTCACTGCCTGAACCATGCTTAGTGTCTGACGCTAGATGTCACACTAAGAAAGTTAGTGAACCAGCCTCCTTAATGAGGTAAAGAGTTTTGTTTTCGAAAGGTACGGAAGTTTAGTTTCCCCGGTTGTGGAACCACAGTGGAGTAGATCCACTGAAACAGCTGCTGGGATGATGAGATAGGCGAAGTAGGCTCACTGTGATCTGCAGACACAACTCATTATTCTTGTTGTCACCATTTCACCCCTTTACTTTTAAATTGTGTTTTTTAGTAAATCAGCAATCACACCATCCAGTATTTTAGTGCCAGTGTTGATAAAACTCTGCTCTAAAACAGTGGGTTGTCACTGCAGCTAAACCAGTCTAATGGCCAGCAGCCTCTGAAATGTGCAGTCCTGCTGCTCTCCTTTCCTTGCATGTTTCTTCCTCCTCCCTTTGCCAGCACTCATGCTCCTCTGAGCTCCCGGTAATCTGGTTCAGGAAGCTAAACTGACATAAGAATAACTCTAGAGGAAAGAAAGATCCATTTTCTGCCTCTTCAGTTCCTGGAACCACTCACTAAAGTAAGTGCCAGGGCAAGCAGAAGGGACAAATATGGAACATGGAAGGAGCAGAACCTCCCACACCAGCACTGAGAAGCCATTAGGTCCGCTTAGCTGTCACCGCAAACCTTTTATCCCCAGGACGTAAGTGAGGCAAAATACATTCAGTCTCTACTTGAAGCTTGTGACTTCCGTTTTTAAAAACTGCTTGAAAGCTTGCCTGTTTAGGTTTTTGTTCGACTAATCTATCTGCTAGCCTAAAGAAAGTTGTTACCGTCTACAAGCCTTGCATTTCATATGCTGTATTGTTTTGTGCGGTTGAATTACGGCATTCGTAAGGTGCTTGAGTTATGGTGCTCAACAAGCTGCATTTCCAAGCAAAGTCTGCTCTCTATCATGCTGTATGCATGTGCGCTTACACAATAAAAATCATAAAAAATAGAACCAGCTGTCTAATGTACATGGTCTCAGAAATTCATACTATAAGGCTGCTTCATGCATCTCTCACATGCATTGCTTGTAATTAATATTCTGCTATCTTGATTATTTTGTGCTTGTATATATCCTTCATCTAGTTCTTCACCTTGTAGAGTGACACATGGAAATATCAGACACCTACAGTTCTGCCTGGTCTGCTGAAAACCTTTTCTTGTCGCTCAGTATGACAATTAAATGTCACTTGTGATGTCACTGTGCTCATGAGCTTGGATATTATTACGCATGGGTATGTGTAATAATCAGCATTGCATAGCTTAAATTGAAGTCTGCATGGAACAGGAATGCAAATGCTTCAGATAATGTGAAACTAAAGTCTTGAAATTATGTGAATATCTTTCCCATTATCTATAGATACTGTTCCCCTGATGTGAAATAAAGAATGATATAAAACAAACAAACAAAAAAAGAAACAACAAAGGCTGGGTGTTATGGTTGTACTGTATGTGGTCATAAAAAGGACAGTTAATCTCTTCAGAATACTTTTTTTTTCAGTACATAAATTCAGCTGATTAAGGGAAAACTAGTTTGGGGCCTGAAATCACATGGTGGTCACTCAGCTGTTTTGTAAATAACACTTGCAGCTACTGTAGCAACAAACCGCTTTTTCACAGTTCTGCCTGTTTAAGAATACTGACTACAAGTAACAGATGGGAGGAACTGAAGATATGCTTTTGGGGATGGCAGTCCCCTTTGCTTTCTTTGTATCTTTTAACATGGGTTTATGATCTAGAAGAGGTTGAGAACCAGTAATCGGTTACAACAGCCTTTATGCCTGTTGCTATTATTAAAACCCTCTACTGTTGCAATAAGGAGATTTGAAACTTGTCTCGTTTACTAGCTTCATTGGAGTGATTCCTGATTTACTGACTGGATAGCATAGGTGTTATCAGAATCTAGCCTGTGCTTTTGTTTTAACTATAGGGAAGAAAATTTTTGTGAGGCCCTGAAGTAGAGTGCCAATAGGGTGGCCTCAAAGGGAGCATAATGGGTTCCCACTTTTTTAATGTAGAAAACAAGACCACAGCTGTTTTTTCCACATATTTGTACTTCATATATTGGAGTGATTCCCCCTGCCAGCCGTCTTCAGGTTCCTCAGTTTCTCAGTCAGTGTCAGATGCTAATTTAAGGCCTCAATCTTCATCTTAACCTTGAACCAGATGAAACTTCATTCATTTTACTAGACTAAATTTGATTGATTTTTCATCAGAAGTGCCCCTGTGTTACCACACAGGTTACAAAGACTGTGCGGTGGCCAGGGACAGAATCCCAACCTCTTCCTCCCCATCAAAAACCACTGAAGCAGGGAGTCCCGGATTGAGAAGGGAGCACGATTCCTGCAGGGAATGGTTTCGATTTCGGACGTGCTGAGCTGCCCTCCAGAGGTGCCTGTTGGCCTCTTTCGGCTCTGAGGGAACCCAAGGCTCCCAAGCTGGGAGGTGGAAGATAAGAGAGCGTGAAGTCAAGTGGGATGTATCGGACTAAGGTGGCTGCGAACACTGTAATCCGGCCGGGGGCAGATCAGGCAAACTGAGACGCAGGCCACATTTTTAGGCAGTGCTTGCAAAACCCTCCTTTACAAGAGGAAGATTCCACCTAGCAAGATGAACGATGTCCTGCTGAAATTGCCAGCCAAGAGGAAGAAAAGAAAAATGTAGGCAAGAAAAACAAAATCAACAACACAGGAAAAAATGCTTTTCTTCAAAAAGCACACAGTTAGCAACACCCGTTGCATAGCTCTTCTGGCCCTGCTGTTACAGAGGAGTAAATGGAGCTGTTGGAGGTGTTCCTAAGTTTACAGTATCAGCTCAGTTGAGTTATCACACCCAGCGTAACAAAACCATTGCACCTTTATCTCTAAAATGTAGGCTCATCTCCCATAACCTCTTTTATTTCTGTGCCTTTTGAAATGACAAGTAATCATTCATCTTCATCTCCAAAGCAACATGCCCTTCTGCCATGTTTGTGCCTGTATGTGTATCTAACAGTGCTGACTTAGTTGTGGTCGTCTGATCTCATCTGGGTCATATATTATAGTCAAACCATACGTGCCATACAGCTTAGTTCAGCAAAATCACTCTTAACAAACCTGAAATATTTTCTTATCATTCTAGTGCATGTAACCACAGCCCTGAAAATGCTGCCTTTTGTAAGTTTTTAAAAAGCAGTACAGCAACTGTGTGCTTCCTTTTCTTGGAAGTATAAACTTGTCTGCAAAACCGTGAGAACCGGATTGCAGAATATACTAAAAAAAAAACAAAACAAACCACACAACACAAACATGTTTAGGTACAGAAAAAACTGGGAAATTAATGTGAAGATTCATAACTTTCACACACAGTTAAAAGAAAATTTTTGCTTGATGTTTGTAGTTACCCTTTTATATCATTATGCAACAATAGTATTTTGTTAGCAAGTCTAGTCTAAATTAAGTTAGTAGAAAGAATAGAACTCTCTTGCTATTTAAAAAGTTGTGATCAGGAGAAATGGAAAGAAATGTTATCTGGAGTATCTATTACATTAGTTTAAAAGCACAATTCATAGTTATTTAAGTGAGTCCCAGGAATCTGGAGCATAAATAAATGACTGCAGAATCTATTCATGCTAACATTTTCCTTGAACTAGGAGACTGGGATTAGACACAGTAGTACCCCACTCTCTAGTATCTGCATTGCAACAGATTTTGCAAAAGGCAAGAAGTTATCCAGCAATGATTTAAATCACTGTGGTGCATGACCTAGCCTGTGCTGTACAGTTGGACGTACTGCTGCATTTTGTAGGCCATGAGATAAAATGGACAAAGGTCATATTTTCTTTAGACAGGTAAAAGCATTTACCTGCCTAGTCTCTCTGTTTCGGTGTAAAACATCAGGACCCCATGCAGCTGTAATATAGAAAATTACTTGTTTCTGCTCATCTGTTCATTAAGGAACATCTGTTCTTCATGTTTACCTCCAGATACTCCAGTTTTCTCGTATGTGATCTTTTAGTAGTGCTGCTTCATGTATGTTTTCTAGAGTATATTTGTTATTGAATTCATAGGGCAGCTGATGTGCAACCCATCTGGAAATCATAGAATCATAAACCTAAGGTTTCCTTCTTCCTACTCCATTTCAGATAGTTTTGCTGCATCTTTCTTTAATCAGATGTTCAAAAGCATGTTTGTATGACTACACACACACGCAGGTATATGTATGTGTATATATACATATATGTATATATGTATGTGTTTATTCAGAACACTGCAGAGCACTCGCAAATGATAGGCTATTTTGCTGTAGGTACTAAAACTCAGAAAAGATGCTTTGAAATTTTCCAGTAGAAAGTGCACACATTGTGGGAAAATATGGACAACATTTAACGAGTTGTTTTGCTTGACTTCATGCCTCAGATGTCTAGGTATCTGCCTGACCATCTGTATGAACACCCTCTCTGAAATCATTTGTCTATTTACAGTTGGGTTTAAGGAAACAAAGCAAAGAAGTATGAAGTTGTCGTTAATATTGCTCATAAGTAGTTAGGCAGATAGTTAAAACACTCTGTATTGTCCTGCTACTAGAAGTGATCAGCTTTACATGAGGTGCAGTAGCAGTGTACTGGGCAAGAAAAAATCAAATAGGGTCACAGAAGCCATTTCATTTTGTGTTGGGAAGAAATATTGCTCGTCTGGTTGCTTCTTTGCTTATTGCATCTGAGCTGATGTGTGGAAACTCAGGAAGGTGTGCTAGCTGGATCATTTGTAATGAGAGCAGCACATCATGAACACACTTGTGGATATATCCAGAAGCAGAATAGGCAGATAATTTGAGGGCAACCTTTTCTAAAGGCAGTGTTTTTCAACAATGGCTGGTGCAGATTAGGAAGCTACTGCCTCCTTTTGCTGACTACCAGGCAGTCCCACTCTGTCCTAAAGCGGGATATTATTGCCAGTCCATGTGATCTACTACTGTAAATAAACTCTGTGTAGAAAAGCAGCAAAGCAGTCCTGCTCTGTCAGAATTACTTAGATAAAAACACTAGTTACATGTATTCTTTACATTACACTAGACCATTTTAATAGAGCAGAGAGTTAGGGTGTCACTATGTACGCATCAGGTAAAGGTGGTAAAATCTCTGTAGGAGTTCAGCTGCCACTGGAGCAGTAATTCAGTCTGTGTCATCTGACACCAACAGACTTTACAAAGTATATTTAAATAGCAGCTTTGAGGAGAGACACTTCAGAATTTGACTTCAAATGAGCAACTGAGGAGCTTAAATCCTGAAATAACTTTGAGGAGCTGGGTCAGTACTCCTCACATGCTTACCTAACATAGCACCTATGCAGCAGACCGAAGGGCAGATTCCTTACATCAGCCCTGCAGTCACCCACAGTCTGTTAATTGTGGGTTAATTGTTCTAGACTTCTGAAAACTAGGTGAGGCCAGACCTCATGACATTAGGAGGACCATCAATTTCTGTTTAAACTGATTGTAGTACAGTATTTAGAGTTTTGAAAAGCAAGGAACTAAACTTAGGTGTGCCACTGAAACGAGTTTTACATTTCAGAACCAGTGTCATTTGTATTGTATTTCAGCTTTATAATTTCTAGTCAGTTAATATGCTGGATATAGTAAAACAAGTGAATTATTAACCTAGAAAAAAAAAGAAGCAGCTGATATAAGTTTAATAGTTATTCTGATTGTCATAATTTGTGGAGTATAAGAATACTATGCACTGTTAGTAATAAGTTTTCAAATCATATAATCTAAAATATGCTTCTGCTGCAGGTCATGGGATAACAGCAGTAAAAGAAAAAGCAGGAACTACCCTGGGAATTCATCACACAAGTTCAGCATCGTTGGAAACAGCAGAGCCTCCTGCAGCTGAAACACCAGTTATACGTAAGTTCAAGGTCATTGAAATTGGACAAAACTTTTTGACGCTGCCAAATTAGTTCCATTAACAAAATTTAAGATTTTGATCACAGAATCCAGCTTACTGTGATGTGTGACTTGTAGCATTGGAAGTATGCTGTAGCTTGCTTTTTTCTTTTGTTAGAAGCAGAAGATTCTCTGGATCAAAGGTGTTCTCAGAATATTCCTTCCCCTTCATCTGGATCTCGTGGCATGTTGTCAGCTATCACAAATGCTGTACAGAACACAGTGAGTCATTTTAGCTGGCCTCTTAGGTATCTTCATAATTTTTAGGCGCAACTTCATTGTGGGTCACATTTGTTAAGTTGTAGGTCTTTGTAAAAATAGTTCTGTTGTCAATCTGTTTAGAGTTTCTTCCATGGCAAAATAACTATCAAATTGAAAAAAAAATGTCAAATACAATTAAGTCAGTTACTACTTTGGCACCAGTTTCAGTGAAAAATATAGTCTTCTGAATGATATAGAATTCTGGAAATTCTTGGGAAATCTATTTTTTATAGTTGTTATTGTATAATTTTTTTACAGTTAAGTCCTTCTAGAGAAAGTATGATAGGATTTGTTATCATTTTTGAAGGCAGATAAAATAATGAAGTATTCAATTTGCTTATTTTAAGGCTTTTACTAAACTCTGTATTATTAGTCCCTGTCCCTTACCTTCACCTCTGTATGTAGTCTCTCATTTCATATTAGCCTCCCAGAAGGTGATCTGATTGCAAACTTAGTGAGGCCGGGTTCTTTCCTATTACACTCTTCATATATTTTCTGTCTTGCACTTCATACTTTTCTGGTTTTCTGTGTTTCAGCTTTTGCAAAATCCTGTACCGTACTGTTTCCAGATCAGTTTTTGTGTAATCTTCTTCCCCAACGTTTTTTTACACAGTATTACCATAGCAAATGTTTTCCTCTGAGTTTTTCAGTATTATGTTTCCCTGGAAATTATGAGACCTTAAGCATCAAGTAGAAAGGAATAGAAGACTAACTCCCCATTGAGCATGTTTTACAAAGTGGCAATTCTTTTTTAGTGCATATCCAGTTCAGTCTAAGTGCCTCATCACTCTAATATCAAAGATTTGGGGAGCAGGGGGAGATTCTTATAGATTATTCCCAAGACTGTTGCTATAGAATCTGGAGCATCATGGAGCTTGTGAGAGCTGGACAGAAGTAAGATTACCCGGGCATTGTATAAGATTTGCAAATAAGAGAAATGTGCTCTTATGCAAACCTAGAGAGGCTGCTATACCGCAGTGATGAATGTCACCAAACAGAAATAATAACTTAAGGTTTCAGTAAGTTGCCTGTAATACAATTTGAGACTTTGGTAGGGTTTTCCATTATATATCAGGTTACATCAGCATTTGAGTGTCTGACAGATGCATAATCCAGATTGAATTGGAAATCTTTAGCCAGTGAAAGTTCTTCAGTGCACATGAAAAACTGAGAGAGGGCTAATGCTGATTTGAAGACACAGGGAAGACAACTGTATTTTGATAGACAGTTCCAGAGTCATCACTAATGTCAAAATTTTAGAAATTAGTTAGGTAAGGCAGGGTTACCCTGTTCATTATGCACTTTGGCTCCATATTATTCATATCTAAAATACATTCCCACAGACTTTGGAGGAAATTTAAGAGGTATTAGTCATATTTTTTAATTGGCAACAGGTGTTATATTTGCTCCAGTGTGAGTCTTTTAATTAACTAGCAATATTGGTATCATTCATTTTTTTTCTTTTTGAAAATGTGTTCAGAACAAAGTAATATAATTATATAAATGCATGAATCCTATTGTTATTTAAAGCATAGAAAATCCAGGGACCTGAATGTTCAAAGACAGTATCAACAAAAGCAGTGTTCTTTACAGTTCATATTAGCATAAAATGGAAAGAAAATAACCACATTGCGTTATTTTATACAGGGGAAAAGTGTATTATCTGGAGGCTTAGATGCTTTGGAATTTATTGGGAAGACAACCATGAATGTCCTTGCAGAAAGTGATCCTGGATTTAAGAGGACCAAAACACTGATGGCAAGAACAGTTTCTCTGTCTCAGGTTGGATTTATTTAAATACAGCTCTGTCAATGCAGTTTCAGATTATTTTTCCAGAATTTCAGGTGCCTCAGGGAGAGGCTTCATTTATTGCAGTAGACACTGGCTAGGCTTATGGAGATAAATATTATGCTTTATATTTGTTCCACTTTATTTTTCTTCACAGAACCGCAAAACATAATGTAAAGTCATCTTTTCTGCATAATCACATGTGCAATAGCTGATTTTAGTAAGATAGTATATGTGGTGATAAATCATTACACTCTGGAGATAGAATCAAATTGTTGGTGTGTTTGTAACAACTGTAGATAAGTATCTTCCAGCATAAACATCACTGTACTGCTTTCCTTGGCAATGAGTAATAGTGGAATATGACATATGTTTCATTAGGAATTAAAGCTGTGAAAAGTTATATCTTAATATCCATCTAAACTAACGGTACCCTTACACAGTCATGACTCGCATGTTTAGAAGTTCAGAGACACGATAAAAACAAAAGAGAAGTATAAGTGCTGTCAGTACAAAATTATTTTAGCTCTCCAGACACTGAGAGGAGGAAAGCTGTGGAAATCAATTGATGTTGCAAAAGGCTTTTAATTTTCTACGTTTACTTCCTTGTAAAGAGGAGTAAGGTGTTTTTCTTTTAATAAGATGTTTCATCTTTAGTGTTTGTCATTTTAAGTGTGAACAGACTGATACTGTTGTGGTAGGCCAAAAGCAAGTAACTCCTGTTAAGAACCACAGGGTTAAAATGAGCTTTTGAGAACACCTTCATAAATAACGTGTGTGAATTCACACAAAAAATCTGAGGCAGAAAGTGACATAAATCAATTCTCATGTGTTGTATAACACAGTGCTTCCTTTTGGGTGATTTGTACCTAAAACTTAGTGAGCGATCTTTCGAAGTTGGAGGCTGAAAGATCTACCATCATAAGTCTTTTGTAACAAATGAATAAATGAAGACAGTATTGCAACAATTTTGAATGATGGAATAGTGTAAGTGGCGAGAGTTCACCTGTATTCAGAGGCTTATATGTGACTTATGATACAGTTCAGGTACGTTTACCAGCTTTACTCTTGCAAATTCACATGAGAGGCCATTCCTTCCTGGGAACAGAAGGGGAATAGAAGATCCTATTCTATATGCTATTCTGTCCTTCTTATCCACAAATAGGAGTGTATAAGAAGATCACTCCAAAATGTCCTGAAGTATATGGAGTGTAGCTCTGCCCCACTTTTGGTAGAAGTCATGCCTTATCAGGCCAGTCTCTTTTGTCAGTCCTGCTGTCAGATAAACTGACTTTCATATCTGCTAAAAATATTTTAAAGGAAATACTATGTAGGTACATTATTTATGCAAGTAGGTAAGTAGGTCCTGAAAATCATATTATTTCCCTTTTGTGGTCTGTGGAATGGTTTGCATGACTTTTTAAGGCTGTGTATGGAATAGTCCTTTTTATTTTTCTTTCACTGTAATTGGTGGCTAAATTTATTGTACGGTATCCATAGCTGATGTTGCTTTTGAGAGCATAAACAAGATTATTTGTTTGTTCATTGTTTTGGTTTGGGTTTTTTTAAATGATGGTTAGAAATTACTTTTGGGAAAACCACGCTTAGAATACTACTTAAATATTTTATTAGAGAGGTTTATCAAAAAAGAAGTTAGATATTTCAGTGCTAAAATTTCAGCTTTGCAGGTGTGATATAGCCCCAAATGTTATCACTAATTCCTAGACAAGCAGAAGCAGAAAGTAATAAAATCCGTCATACCTACAGCACTACCAGTAAAACAAAGGAAATTATGTATACTTTTGCAGCTGTTGCGAGAAGCTAAAGAAAAAGAGAAACAGAGGCGGGCCCAGCAAGTTACAGTTGAAAGAACAGCACATTATGGACTACTTTTTGATGAATTCCAAGGTTTGTCTCATCTTGAAGCTCTGGAAATCCTGTCAAATGAAAGTGAAGCTCAGGTACAGTATGCAGACAGCATAAATCAAAAAGGTTGGTAAAAATCAATCTTTACATTAATTTCACTCTGCAGGTGCTTGTGGAATGAACAGTAAGTTTTCTGTCAGCTTCAGAGAAGCTGAATTGGTCCCATGAGCCAGCCCTTGGCTTCAGGAAATCAATCTCAATACACCTAAAATTTATCTCCAAGATTAACTCAAACCAAACAACTTCATAGCTGAAAGTTACTTTTGTTAGGACCATACGTAGTTTGTATTTTTCAGCTTGTGACACTATACAGATGTCTTTTCAGGTTGAAGGCTTTTGGTTTTGTATCAGTCACTGATATCTGCATTCAGGAATTCCAGACCTACAAAACCTCGAGGCCAGTGAATTAAAATGAATGCCAGATTACTTATTCAATTCCTAAGCTGCCTTTATTGTCTTAGTTTTTGCAGTTACGTAAAACTACCCCAAGATATTATTGCTGGAAGTATACAAATGTCTCTCTGAAGAACATGCTAATGTTACTAGGACCTATATGATAAATATATTTTTTACTTTCCACTGTCAATTTATTGACTCTGCTAGTAGATCAGTAGATCTCTGACAGTAAATTAATAGAGTTTTATAAATTCCCAGCAGTGGTATTTTATACTGAAACAGTTTTCTAAAAAAATTTCTTAAAATAAAAGTTTTCTTTGTTTTTGTAATTAACATGCCTTGCCCTCTGGGTTATTTTTAACAAAAATAACCAACTTATTTTTTAAAATGTATTATTTGCTCTCACAAATGAAGGAAGCATGCGTTAGTAACAGCTAGGTACATAATGACCATGTTGTTTTTATTTTTTGCAATTATATCTAAATTATATATTCAAAACCCACAGGTAAGGTTCAAGGGCCTGCTTTTGGAAAACAAACAAACCCCCACAAAACAGGAAAGAGATAAACAAAAGACACGTTCAGGTTAACTGCATGCGTTATATTGCATACACTATTTTTCTTTTACAGTGAAATACCACAGGGTAAGTAAGACGTGCGCAGGTTGTTACCGTGAGGTTTTTGATGTACTTCGTGTTACGTCCATGAAAACCCCTTGTTCATAGTCCTACTCACTCCAACAGGACTGAATGCAACTGTGTGGTCAACAAGTCCAATTCCCCCATAAATATTCCAATTACCATACACACACAAAAAATACTTAAAGTCCTGTAAGCTTGAGACCTGTACTAACAGCCCAAAAGCCAAAAGAGGAGCACGAGAGAGACTGAAGGCATTGCTAATGTCCTATGTGCTTCTAATAGCAGGGATTTTATAATATTTTAAAGATTTTATTTTAAAAGTTTCCATTACAAAAAGTTCCAACTTAATCCTATGAAATGGACAATGCTATCGAGAGGGACTGCAAAGCCATAGGTAGCCCTTTACAACCTGAGCTGGGTCTCACAACTTTATCTTTCATTTAACCTTGAGCTTATGAGCTGGACGCATCAAGGAGGAACATAAGAAAATAGCAGTCTTTCTCCAGTCTCTCACTGGGCCAGTCTGCACGTCTGTCAAGCAAGCTTGAAAAAAAAACCAAACTTGAAACAAACCTAAAAGTAAAATGGCTTTTCTCTTGGCTTCCATAGGCAGAGTGTGGTCATGGGATTAACACCATATACTGCAGTGCAAACAGTGATATAAAGAATCTGTTTCCGTCCCTATCAGGCTTGCCACCCTATTAGATATGCAGGGACTTTTAGGGATATGGTTTAGTGCTAGAGTTAGGTTATGGTTGGACTTTATGATCCTGAGGGTCTCTTCCAACCTAAATGATTCTATGATTCTATGACTTGCAGATCCCCAAGACATGCATAGACCTGTCAGTATGTTCTTTGGAACAGGTAGACTGTCAATAATTTTGGTTGCATTTTGAAGGAAGGGAAACAGGCTTCTTTTTCCGTCTCTTCCTATGAGTGCTCAGACTAACTATGAATTCTGCCTGTGCTCTTTTTGCCTGCTGTCTTCATCCAAGCAATCCCAAAATGCTTTTTACAGTTTGTAATTAAACCATAGATTTATAATTCAAAGCTAATGTTCTGAGAGAAGGTAGCAACCTGATGATCTTGCAAGGTTGGTGTCATTTTTGTGATACTCAACAAATTTTGTTGATGAAAACTAAAAATGTGTCTATGTTGGAAGGTTAGAAACAAGATTTGAGCATAATGGAAGTTTCCCTTTCTTAGCTTATTTTGGTGTCATGCTCTAAATTAGCATTTAAGAAATACTCTGTTTTGTTTAAGAATGCTTACTGTCCATTCTTTTACAGATTCAGTCATATTTAGCAACACTTGATGGAGAGCAATTGGAGGCTGTGAAAAATAATTTAATTGCTATAAAAGAGATTTTTGTTCCAACGGAATCAGATGATGAAGCGGTGCAGCCACAGAAAGGTAATTAGAAAAACAGAGTCTTAGCCATATGAATAATTGTTACTTCTGTATTTAGTACTTTTAAAAATTGCAATCCAAATAATAATTTCTGACATCCTAATAGTTTTCATAAGGTAGTCACTAAAATTAATATTCTACAAGTTCTGGAAGCTGATCAATGCTTATTTTTGAAATTTTTTTTGTAATTGAAGTGTGAGGTACAGAAAACATGACGTAAGGAGGTATATTATACATTGTTACATCATCAGTGAAAGCAAAACAAAAATAAAAAGGGAAAATAATAACATTTTGGATAACTAATATTTTTCCTACAGAATCTGCTTATGAAATTGTGTAATCTGAAAGTTTTGCGGTGTTTAGGAATGCTTTTCTGTTTAGCAACTTCATCCTCACTTTGCACCCTCCATTGCTAGACAGGGAAAAGATGAGAGTGTAATAAGGAGACTTAAGAACTTTGAACTTCTTGAAGGAAAGTCACTTTGAAACATAGCGGCAACGCTGCTTCCCAGGTGTTGCTCGGCAAGAGGTGGCACGTGGAGCGTGAGGAAGAAGCTGCAGCAGCAGAAGCGTGCTGCAACCGTGACATGGTGCACGGCGTTGAACAGAGCGCGACCAGTGTGGCAGCCCATAGATCAGCTCACAGAAGTTACGATGAAGTGGGTGGGTGCTTTGGTTAGGGGCAAAACAGGTCAGGAATTTTGGCATTTCCCGTAACAGGCTGAGAGCAGGAGAATGGGAGGTTGGCGTAAAGCCACCATCGTTCGTGTCTCCAGGCCTGTGAGATCCGTACCGAATATCTTCTGGCTGATAGAAACAGTCCCCTTGACCTGACCGAAGACTGGCTTGTGCCGTCGAACACCATATTGTTATGTTTCAGAAACAAAGATATTTCTTCCACATCCTCTTGCTCTTCTCAGGGGTGCTTTGCCCATAAAACCTACATTTTGCAACATGGTGAGGTATGATTTCTTTATCCTTCCGAAAAGTTAGAAGTCTGTTAACATCCACATGTTGTAACTGGAAAGTATTTTCTGCTCAGACTGCTCTTTCTAGAAGTGATGTCTCTCACAGAGAGCTTCTTGTTTCTTCTCGGGGGGGACAGCGAGTGTTTAGTGTTAAGTCTTACTATGGTAGAGTTTTGTGCTGTTTTTCTTTTCCACTTGTTACTCTTTAAACCCCACATTCTTCTGTAGGGTTGTGAGAAATAGAAGTCAAGAAAGTGTATTATCTGCTTAAGAGCAAAGATTCATGAGGGGTCTGTTGCTCCTTAATGTCTGCGGGAAATGGTTCCTCACTTTGAAACCAGCCCCCAGGGAAAGCTCTGTGTCTTGCACAAGGTGACGTTTTCTCTGGTAGCCGGAAGTTCTGTTTTTTTAGTGAAGCACATCTTTTAGGGTCTAGGTTTGAGTTGGTTTTGTGTTTTGTTTTTTTTTAAAACTGGACTTGTTTACTGGAAATGACTTGTTGGGACCTTAAGTATATTTCTGTGGTGTAATCGATGTTTATGCTAAGAAAATGGTCTGTGTTTAATGTTACCAAAAATAAACATTATTTGGCATCCAGCATAGATAAAAGACAGTGAAGTTTAACAATGGGTTGGCTGATCAGGATTAAATGCAGCTCATGTCTTGCTGTGAAGAGAATGCTTCATTCTAGTTAGTGTTCTTAGCTCAAGCTAGTTAATACAATTAAGATCCTGTTAAGCACATTAATAGGTTTCACACTTATAAAATCAAATCAGTAAGCCATATCCTTTTTAATAGCGTATTTTGCATACAGAATTACTTATTTTTACTTAAGATAGCTAATCTAGCAAGAAGTAGCAGTCTGTGTTAAATTCTGTGGAGGAATTTTGAGTTTTAATCCTGCTTGCTAAACAGTTCGAAACAACAACTAACTTGCCTTCAGTAGAATTCTGATTTATGCTTCGTAGCGTAATAAAACTTGTGGGTTTTTTTTCCTTTATGTAAGGAAGCCATCCCCTACAAAGTCAGAGATTAACTAATTGTGTTTGAAAGTGTTAAATCTTATCTAGCCACTAAGCAGTATTTGAAAATAAGTTAATTACCACTTATTGCTAATTTGTTACCACTTTCTCATCATCAAAGTCATGTTATGTATATGGTGTCATTTGTCAGTGCTATATATATTCAGCAAAAGGAAGACCCGCTGGAAGGAAAACCAGTACTTTGCATTCAAGTGTTTGAAAACAGTCGACATTTGTTTTCTGTAAACTCTCAGGATCCCTTCTTATCCTGGACTCTCATGATCTCATTCAGACACGTTAGTGCTTCTTTTAGTTTCTACCATAGACACTTTCAGTCCTACACAGGGAGAAATTACTGCAGTGATCTTTGGAGGACCATTTTGGGAAAGGATTGGGGGTAGGCTTTCTTCTTGGCAACTTTTAAAATGGAATTGTAGGGGGTTTTGTGTCCTTGCTTAACAGTCAGATAGGTGCAAAATCAGTCTGAAAAGAAAGAAAAGGTATTTTCTGACACAAGTAGGAGAAAGGCAAATGCATAGGTTTCTCTAATGTTTTCTCTCACTTTGATTGTGCAACCCTTTCATGTACTTTTCACTGCAGCTTCTTTTCCTTTCAGTTTTTTATGAAATGTGAGGATACCTGAAAATATAGCTTTACCTATGTTTTGAAAGCCATTAACACCAAAACTTTCATTATGTGAGGTTCAGGGAGACAGTAACCAAAGTGAGCATTGAATTGATTATGCCAGTTATCAACAATTTTAGTAACTTTGCGTTAATCCAGTGAACTACTTATCAGTTTTCAGCATGCTGCAGTTTATAAAACAATCTGGCATTGTTTTAAGGACAAGTGAATTCAGTGTATCCAAGAGGTTCTGGACTGCAAAACCTGAAAATGCTATTGCCAAAGTTTACTGATAAGGGCAGCAATGACATTAAATCTGTGCATCTCTTTGGCCTGCCAGAATACATTCCTCCTGACCTGCTCACCTGCTGTTAAGAGGAAAGCTCAGTCTCTTGGTCACTGCAGGTGAAGAGTTCTTTATGCTAAATACTGATTTATTTTACAGCACCAAAGACAGGCACTCTCTTTACAAGCAAAGATGAGATGTCCTTTGCGCTAAGAGAGTATAATCTGAGCGTCAGATTCCACCACCTTTCCACATTTTGCAGGGAATGGTGGACTGTAACCAGCTCCACCAAAATCCACAGACTCATTGGAGAGTAATGGCCCTCTGCTTTTAAGCCCAGTACTGAAGATTTGCATAAAAGTGGAAAAAATGGCCATACCTAATAAATGAGGAAAAAAACAGGAATACAGCAAGACATGAAATTCATTTTTTGAAGTAGCTGGACTTCTATCAGGCTTAGTATGGGGACTTGGACCTTTTAGTGTCATCAGGCTAAAAAAAATGGATTTTGTATATTCCACCAGGAAATGCTGATAAAGATTCCAAACTCAGTCAGTGCAGAATCAAGCTCTTCATCATGAACAGAATCAAGCAGAATACCAACTTTTAGGAACTTAGAGCATGTTAGAATATGGCAACTGCAAGTATTCAAAAGAATATATATAATAAAGGTGAAGTTCAAATACAAGTGATACTTATCTTTGCTCCTAAATCTTGTGAAATAAAAGTGAAGATTCTTTAAGGTTCATTACTCCAAAGCAGAACAGAACACATTCTTCATTTAAGCAAAGCTCAATCTTAAAATAGGAAGAAAACACACCTCTCAGCTGTGGTTTGCAGACAGAGCAACAGAGAACATGTTTTTCAGTGTGTTTCCTCTGAAGCTTATTTGTATCTGGCCCTGCTGCAATTTTTATTCCTTGGTTTGAGAGGACAGGTTAGTATCTCTTCTTCGGTTATTTTGTGGGTCATGTATTTTTGTCAGATAACTAGGGATCATGCAGCTTCTTCTCCTCTTCCCTGTTTCTTCGAAACTTAGTGGAATTTAGAATGGGGTGGAAAGAGTAGTCGAAGTGTCAGGCTAGCGTATGTGGCTGTACAGGTCTCTCTGGTGCTTGTTCTCTTTATTTGAGCATATACACCCACACACCCCTTTCTTGTGTCACTGTTGCTGCTTTTCAGGTGTGGGAATGCCTGGGGAAACTGTTTGACTGGATGTATTTGGATGTATTTGATCAAGTAAGATATTGTAGTGATAGCACCCTAACAAAAATTGTCTTGTTTTTTCTTGCAGCAGATATGGGTGAGGAGTTTGTCAGCATGCTCACTGAACTGCTGTTTGAATTGCACGTTGCTGCTACTCCTGACAAACTTAACAAGGTCAGCACCTGTGAGTGAGCTGCCCCTGTTTCCTGGGCAAAGAGGGAGAGTTTTGTTCTGAAATCTGACACGGCGCAGTACCCAGCTCAGCTCAGAAAGGGCAGTACAGGAGGGTGGGACTGCAGGGGTGAGTACAGAAAAGCTTTCATAGAAGAAGTGAGATTAGCGAGGCGATGCAGTGGCAATGGTAAGCTAGCACAACGGGCCGTGTTAGAAAGCCTTGAACCAGAGATGTTGTAGCAGAGCAGAGCTCATGAGCACAGCAGGTTTGGTCTTACGCACTGGGAGCAAAGGTGGGGTTCAGACTTCTTTTTCTTGCTCATCATGTTTATTCCTCTGAGACACTTCTTCAGACCTTCTTAGCTAGAAGCAAGGTCTTGGATTTATCTCATCTCACTTCAGTCATCTAAAAGTTAGATGGCTAGAAGCTGGTCACATCGCTAGTCACATTGTACTATCAGACCCTTTAAAGTGATTGACCTGCTGCTCTTAGGCTCAGATGAATATTTCTCCAGATACACAGACAGACTACGGATAACTAGCATAGGCTTAAGGCTTAACACATTCTTATTTGACTTCATGTTAAAAAAGAGACATCGTAAATTTCCTACTAACCACAAGAGTAGTCTTAAGTTGTATAAAACTCCAAGGCTTTTCCACTTTGATTTACTTTCATGCCTAGGAAGGCAGCTGATGGTACAGTGATTTTCTATTTATTTTTCCTTTGAGAATTTAGTACCAATTTCTTAGCTGTCCATTTTTTATTTTTTCATACCACCTTCTTATTTTTTTATTTGGAAAAATTATTTCTATATAAATTCCTTTGAAAGATACCTCATAAAGCTGAAATATTAGTAACTTGGGTATTAATGCCCACTCTATGTGTTGACTAGGAATATCAGACCTGTAGAGGAATTATCCCTGGTTGATCCATCTTTAAGTAGCCAGAAATGCCTCTCCCCGCAGTTTTGTAAATGTACACTTAACTAAATGCCACACAGAGACTTTATATGTTTAAACTTTTGAATGTAAAAATTAGTTGTTATTTAATGTTCAGGAACATCATTTGATATTCCCTATTTGAACTTTGGGGTTGTTCTTTGTTTGGCAGGCTAGGAAAAAAGCTCATGACTGGCTTGAAGAAGCAAGTTCTTCCACCTCTGTAGACATAGAAGGGAAGCTAAAAGAAAAATCTGGAGAACCTGGTGAAGAAAACACTGAACAACAAGATAAAATTGACAGTGATAAACCAGAAGTAAATAAAAACAAAACTGTGGAGGTAAAAGAGCTTTTGGAGGATAAATTTCATTAAGCAAATCGCTACACTTTGTTAGATAAGATTACTTATTTATCTTTGTGTATTGGTTTTATATGTTGTCCTTATTTTATAAACTCATGGAAGTATTAAGAAATATCAGAGTAGCAGGTCCTC
This sequence comes from Pampusana beccarii, assembly GCA_013399365.1. Classification (NCBI taxonomy): domain Eukaryota; kingdom Metazoa; phylum Chordata; class Aves; order Columbiformes; family Columbidae; genus Pampusana; species Pampusana beccarii. The sequence continues at coordinate 32,573 of VWYH01006042.1, forward strand.
TGCCTATCACATTGTTTTTATTTTTTTGTCTATGGTTTTGTGTGTGTGCATGTGTGTACACAACATACAGTGAGCTGAGGGATTCTGTGGTGTCATGTCGATAGCACATTGAAAGTCATATGTCAGCATTCCTGGGCATCTTTCTCCCAGTGGCAATACATGGAAAAAATTCTCTAACTTCATTTAAGCTCTTAAACAGTTTAAATCACAAACAGGCAATCAGAAATAATATTTAGGCAACTCACAAGTGTTCATTCTCTTTACGAAAAGGCACTTAAGGCCTGTTGTCCATTTGGACAACCCGTCTTGTTGATAAGGCTAATTATGATTGAATATTTAATGCCAAGTTCTAGCAATATTAAATGTGCTTGGTATCTTTGTCAAGATTTTTTGAATGAATTCTAGTAAAGTAATTATATGTCATGTTTTCTTACAAAAACAAGGTACAAAGAAGCAAACAGACTTACGCTGTATAATACGGATTTTTATGCAATTGCAGATTTCAAGCTGGTGTCAGCTGGTGAAAGATGTAGGACCATAGTGCTAGGTAGAATTTTTTTCATCATTGCTGACAAAAGCCGCTTTTTAATTGGGAGTATTATTGATTTCTCCTCTGGAGATCCATCTGAGGGATGACTCAATACTTTTGGTTCTATTTGAAAGTAATTATGACTTATTCTACAGCTAAGGGATCTTTGTATTTGTTAGGACTAGGTTTAAAAGTGCTATGTTAAAAATCTGAAAGACTGACCTAGTTCCCATCTAAATAAATGCTAGACTTGTTCTTAGTAATTTTTCAGGGTGAGTATAAGGTCTGTATTTTATCATTTGTGGATATTTCATTTTCCGGTATTGTTTGTGAGGATGATATTATGGCTGATATTACTTCACTATGTATGTGCTGGTATTTCCAGTTGGAGTGGGGAGGGCTCCTATGTTTCAAATTCTTTTATATGTATATATCTATATGCATAATGATCAGTGTTGTTATTATTGATAATAGCATTCCCTGCTTTTAATTTAAGGAAATCTATATGCTGTCCATTGAAAGTCTGGCTGAGGTGACTGCTCGTTGTATCGAACAGCTCCATAAAGTAGCAGAATTAATTCTACACGGGCAAGAAGTAGAAAAAACAGCTCAAGATCAAGCAAAAGTACTGACAAAGTGAGTATTACGTATGTTGTATATGAACACTTGACATTTTCTTAAAACTTATGAAGTTCTCTTAAGCTTTTGGCACTTGGAGGCACAGTAAGTTCATGGATCAACAAACAGCATTGGCTTTAGGGGTCCTGGTGCTACATTTTCTCATGTAGGCAAGTTACATAGGCTACCTGTCATTTTCTGACGTGGCTGATGTGTATGTTTACAAAAACGTGACCTATTCAGGGGCTAAAAGTTGTTTCTGCTCCAGCAAGTGAATGTACATGCTATAATAATTTGGGTTGCATTTCCTATTCCTTCTGCAAAAGGTAACTGTGCCAACACATACAGAATTTGCTTTTAGAGTGCATAATGCAGTCTTATTGTCTGTCAATAGTTTCATTCTCTAATGTTTGTCTGCCAAAAATATGCAAAAATCAGTCTGTAATTCTAAACAGTAAGACCATATTTATCAGCAACTTTGTAGTAAACCACAACAAAACAAATATAAATTCAATAAGCCAGTTTATCTAGTGGGACTAAAAATTTGTATCTCAGGCTCTCCATAGTAATCGATTTTACTGATTTCAGTGGGTTTTGATGTTAAGACATTGTGAGCACTTGAGTCCTAAGTAAGAAAAGTATTTAAGCAAGTGTTTATCTTTAAGAATGCTAGTAGCACTAGCAAAATCCATAGGAACACTTCAGTCTAAAACAAGGTACTAGATCAAGTATTTTTCAGAATTAGAGCCAAATTATGGTGCACCTTGCAGGATGAGGTTCTGTATGATGCACTTGTGAAAGTTTAGCAAAACAGTGAAAGATCTAGGAATAGAACTAGATCTCCTTGTTCTCTCGTATTTTAACCACAAGGGTACTTCCTCTTTTAGTACAGAGTAGATGTTTTATTGCTTAGATAGGAAACTTCTCACTGTTCTCATTAAGGTTTGATTTATTTCCAACAGTATTTCTAGGAGTCGTGTTGTTGGCAATCATCAGAAAAACAACAGTTAAACTAGAAGTTTAGAATTTTAAAAATTTAAATACTGCCCTATCAAGTAAGACTAGTGTTTGAACCAACATGACATCATTTTGCTGCTGTAGTCGTCATTTTACAGTGGATGAATATAAAAATTATATCATGAGCAAAATCTACCTTAAAATATTTTAATAGTTACTAGAAGTAAAATTGCCTTAAGCATAATCTTGGCTTCTGAGGTGGAGTTTGTGCCTGAAACAGTCATAGGATTTTTATCCATTGACAGGACAAGGATGAATTTTTATATTTGTCTCTTTTTTTCAAACCAGTTTAACAAGCGCCATGTGCAATGAAGTTTCATCTTTATCGAAGAAGTTTTCTGATTCTTTAACAGCAGCTGGGGTAAGATAACAGCATTTTCTGTAGCATTTGGGCTTTTTTCAACATAGTTCACTTCTTAAAACAGAAATCATTACCCGAGTCCTGTGGCTTTACATGAGGTACCAGCAAAGAGGGTACTTCTTTATCAGATCAAGAACACAGGGCATTTTTAGAGCAGATTCCCTATTGCAGAGAAAGTTTGTGAGCCTTGATAGACTGCAGCATGTCCCCTGCTTTCTAAAATCTCTCTTTCTAGACACAATTTCCCATTTTTTGTGATCACCACTCAGCAGTTCTTATTTGCTCCTACTGAAAGGGCCCCACATTTGAAGTCTCACTACTTGGTGACATTTTCCTCTCCTACTCAGCCTTTTGAATGCATTTGTGTAAAAGTCGTTAACAGATAACACTTCCGGTACCTTAATAATGGTTTCAAGAGCTGTCTTTTTAGCCTTTGCAAAGTCCCCTGGCATAGGACCGCTGTGTTTGCAAAAGGTTTAAGAATTAAAATCTGTTTGGTCATCCATCTTTAAAAAAAATCACTCATATCTCAAGATACTTCATTTAGAAACATCCATTTATCTGTGAACATCTTTGCTAGAAATAGTATCCTGCCTTTCAAGATGTTTCAAAACTGACTGACATCTGAGCATTCTAGCAGGATCCAGAGGCAAAAACTGTGCTGTTGCTGAAATTGTTCTGTAAATGTCAGAGAAGATCCAACTCTGGCTCTCCTGATTACTCCAGGAGAGGATGAATGTACATCAAAGGAAATTTCCCCAGTTCTCCCATGAGCTCTTCCAGCCTGTCTCTGAACGAGGCTTTTTTCAGAGTTATTTGTAGAGAATATAATTTATTGGGTTGCTTTTATTCTGAATAATTTACATTCCTCCCATTATTCTGGGAGAAACTGCTTGTTCTGCATTTTGGAATTGTATTTCATCATATCTTTGTGTGACACTTGAAAAAAATACATGCGCAGGCACATAAAAATAAATAGCCCATAAAATATTAATTTGGGCCAGCTCAGGAAATTGGAAACTAGAACTTTCATAAGCCTTGCACCAGGTTTTGTTCTTAGCAACTTTTAAGTGCTGCCCCATCCCTGTAAGCTTTTGGAGGAAGATGTGGGCCTTCTGCTCCTCATGACCAGCAGGAAGGCCAGGAGCACCCAGCACACAGGGCCGTAGAAAATCTGCATCTTCCATCATGTCCCAGTGGTTCAGCTTCCTCCTTAACCTGCCAGCAGCACCTGCTTTCACTAACACATTCCAGTATCCTGCAAAGTCCATAATCTTGGGGGAAACCGAGAAATGGCTTAAAACAGAAAATTCTTTTTCTTCAGACATAGTGCCGTCCCTATACTTATATCTGTATAATTCAGACATTAGTTGTAGCGCCGGCTGTGCGCCTTGTCTGTAATACTGGTGGTGTTTCTAAGAGTGAGCAGTAAGGCAGAAGTAAGAAATAATAGCTTTGCTTGCTACACAAGATTTCTTACAAACTTTAACTTATTGATTCGTACAATCAATAGTATTTCATTGACACGGCGCTCTGTTTCAGGAGTTTATTGACAATCGGTACACTCAGTAATGGATTTTCTAGTAACTGACAGTAAAATTGTTCTTCTTTTCTCTAATCATCTTCCCTTATTTTCTGCCATCTTTCTCCAAACTAAAATTAAGGAGTTTCACGTTTCTTTAAGAGTATAATATGGAAGCTAAAAGGTTGTAAGTGGACATCCCTCAGTTAAAGTAATCGAGATTGTGTTTCCTTCATTCTAATAAAGTCCACTGTCTGGTATTGGAAGAAAGCAACTCTTGATGGACGTTACTATCCTTCTGAAAAACCACAATGCAAAGAGCAGTGAGAAATAAAAAAGGAAAGAACTGTTGCCATTTTAAAAAGCAGAAGAGCTGACAATTCTTGGTTTTCTAGGGATTTCATTTCTGTAGCCTCTAGCAATGTCACTATTCATTGTACCCATTTTTATTCCTATCTGGTGGCTGAGAAAAATGCTATATGTACTGAGCTATATTTACAGGGCAGCCTGCATTGCCCAGCTCAGTGTATACTCCCTCCAGGTTGAGGATCTGTGCCTCACCTGCTTTTCCTTCTGTAGGGGTACTAATCTAGGCCTTTCGTTTCCATCTAACTGCAGATTTTCATGAAACTTCTAAGAAGTTCATTATCTTTCTGCCCTATATTTCTCCTTCTTGTTTCCTTGAATCAGCAGGGGGTTAACAAATTTTAGGGGAGATGAAAAGGGCACTGATAGACAAATGGACAATCTCATATCCATGAGAAAACAGGCATTTTGAAACATGAATTCATGAAGAAGTAAAACTCTGGGCCTGTCTTAGCTCATTGTACTCAGTGATAGAAATGCGTAGGTTCTACTGACGTGTGTATGAAATATAGACACAGTTATCAGGAATACCACGATAAACAGTCTGAATAAGAATCAAGGTGAAGCAAGACCTTTATAGAATTCATAAACCCACTTCTCAGATATCAGTATATTTCTGTTAAATGTATTTCTTGTCCTGGCATTTCATTCTATTTTCTGGTTTACAGAGCAGTATGAAGGCAGAGGCTCTTAACCCCCTCGTAGACAGTGTGCTATTAGAGGTAAGCCTTCACTTTTTTCACATTAGGAAATATTCTAGTAAAATGATTTTGAAGTGAAACAGTCACCTTTATGTCTGAAGAAATAACTATATAAAAAGTAATTATAATATTATTCTGGCTGTTCAGTGCCAGATCATAAACATCTCACTCTTTGTGTTCAACTTCTCCCACAAATACTATAGTAGTAATACCGCATTTACTGAGAATTCTTAAGAATTGTATGGCTGAAGTGAAACTGGCCAGCTCTTAAATTCTGCTGCTGTATTGGTCAGAGCACAGCAGACAATTTGCAGTGTGCAGTTTAGCTCTTTTTAACCTCTCCACAGCTTGCTTGGGATAAGTCTATTGTTATTGTTCTGTTACCTGCTTCAAATCTTGCAAAGTATTTTTTATTCATAGATAGTTTCAGACTATGCTCTTCTTTAAAATTTGAATTGCAGGTATGCTATAGTGTTTTTCCATCCACAGGCATTTAGATTTCTCCAAAGATTCACAGTCTAGCAGCAGGCTGGGTCAGTGCATAGATAATTGTGTCAGACATCACCAAAATGGTCATGACTGATTTATTAGACACCTTGATCTGTGAGTGGCTTCTTCTGTTAGACACGATGATCTACTTTTCATCAGGAAAGTACAGTGAGTAAAATGTGCCTCAGTTTTACTGAGGAGAGAAAGGTCAAGAGGGAGTAATATGCTTGTACATTACTAAAATGTGTACTATCTGCAGCATGAACTCTTTGAACTCTGCTAATTAGATCACACTTCTCTCTAAATGCAAATAAACATATAGTAGTGACTACAGATTGCCATTCTGTATGCAATAGTTCTGGTCCCGTAAAAATGGGGAAAAGATTGTTTTACAATAAGCAACTTTGCACTGAATTAACAATACCTTTAAGGAAAATAATGGGTAGTTGAATAGAGCTGTAGTAAAGATTACTATCCAGCACCTTTTGTTACTGGGTAAATTTGCCGTTGCAACTGACTTATCTTTCTGTGCTCCAGGAACTGTAAAATCTGGGAATCTCCAGAATTGTGGAATATGATGTTTTGTACCTCTTAAGTCCCATATTTGTATACAAATATATATTAGTACAGCCTGGGTTCATGGAGCATTTCAAGCTGCTGTACCGTTCAATATTAGAAATTTCAAAAGTAGTACTATGTGTTAAAACCATTATAATAATTCAAACTGTTAATTTCGGTGACACTTCTTCCACCTACAGCAAATTCAAAATGAGTTCTGCTGATGGAGAGACTACCTGCTTTGTATTTAAAAATCTACTTCTGAATGCTGTGGCGTTTTATCTAGCTCATGTTACAAACAAAGCTCTCCTAGAGGTCAGACTGAGGAGAAATTAGATTTTTACATAGTGATTCAGTCTATGCTTATTAGCTGTAAACTGTTGCAATTTATCGTTTTTGTTATCTACAGATTCTAAAATCTTGTGTGAATACATATGCTAATATAGCATGATGCAGGTGTTTATTTAAAAGTACAATGTAATTCCTTAAATACATGACAGCTGTACTGATGAACCACATGTTTTCTCTCCCCATTAGGGTTGCAACAGCACGACTTATATTCAGGATGCTTTCCAGCTATTGCTTCCAGTTCTGCAAATTTCGCATATCCAGATCAGTTGTTTGAAAGCGCAAGAGTGACAATTTGCCAGCAGTTGTCACCATGGGGCTTAACAGAAACCACAGACCTAATGTCTTTAGTGAATGCAGACAGAAGAGACGGTACGAGAGATGTCTGGCCACGTACAAGCCTTTGAAGACACTAAACGCGGTTTTGCACATACAATATTGAACAACATTTTAAAACTCTTTCAGACTTTTAGTCTTAGAAGCAGTTAGTAAAGTGAGTCATTTCTTTTCCATTAGCGTATATCCTTTGCATTAATTTAAACTGAAGTTTGTTGATATTAGCATTGACTTCAATACGGATTCTAAATGTTGACCCTTTCAGTTGTAGACAATAAATGAAAGAAATCAGAATGTAAAGATTTTTAAAACATTTCCATCCTGTCAGTTAAAAATATGTGTTTCAAAAGTTGATTTCAGAATTTAATTTTAGCCAGCATGAAAAAATGCCAGTGTTCTGCTTGTTAACTATTCTTTACAGTATCAAGAATAACATCTTTGTAATCTGTACCACTCACATAACACTTTGTGTTGAAAGAGTTGTACAGTAAAAGGCATTAACTTTACTAAATTACAATTATGGAGGATATGCATACAGAATTATAGTGAAACAAAATTTTCTGAGCCAGTTAAAAGTACAGGTACAGCTCTATATTTGCTGACCCCTAATTTTATATTCATTTATGTCTATTTCTTAATTCCAATGTCTGAACACCACTGCAAGCCAAAGTAATCTTTTTAATATGCAAGGAATAGAAAATTGCCCTTTTGTTTGGCAATTGAAACACCCCCAAAATAGTCTCCTCTCAGATGTGTTACTAGGTTGGAACTTTAGGGTTTAATTTGGGCTTTAAACATTATGAACCTTTTTATCAACTGGAGTTACTGATACAGACAATTCAGAAGTACAGTTTTTGGGCAAAGGAAGGAAGTTGTGAAAAGAAGTTGATGAGAGAATTGCAGTGGGCAGGGAGGTCCCATGTCAGAGCAATCCCTTCTTCGCTGAGGCAGTAGCTAGACAGGGTATATAACTGAGCAGCAGGAATGACATTTCTTAATAACACCAGCAACCATGATACTTTATCCATATCCTTAGCTTAAAATCCTGAGCTGTGAACCTCAGAATTTGTAGGCTCATTTACCTTGTAGGCAGGAAGAACCTTCCAATCTTTTATGTAGCCCATTCTCCTGGATTTTCATTGTTTATTATGTTTCTTTCAGCTATTTTGTATTTTGTTTCTCTTGATACGCTCAATAATTATATTTAAATGCTTTTCTATTGTAGTTAACATCTGAATATGTTTAAGCATAGAAACATCGTTCATACATGGTAAAACTAATGAAAAAGAGCATGAGGAAATACCACCCTGTTCGTCAGAAGTGAGAAACCATGTATTTGCTTTGCACATGGTAACTTTTGTGAGTCCAAATCAGAGAGGACAGAAAGGTCTGTTTGTGCATTACACTATTGTGGTCCCTGTGCTGCTGTCACACGCATTGTGACTTTTCATCTTTTGTTATTTAGAGATGAAATTTTCACTATCCCTGAAATAAGATTTCTTACGCAAGATCTGTTTTCTGCCACCCTGTAATTTAACAGATTTGAGATACCTTTCTGGGTAGGTAGAAGGGGTACAGTCTTTAAATCCACTTGCACAGAATGTAAAAAAAAAATTACAGCAGTATGAACAAAAATAAGAAAGCCCCTTGGCAAGTGAAAAGGCAAACAAAGCTCGGCGATTACTGGTGTTCATGCCATACTGACCAGCTGACATTACTACAGCATGGGAGAAAGGGGGACACGGGAGAATGCAACGGGTTGGCAGGCTCACTTGGCCAGGTAGGATACAGCTCCCACCAACTGACAGCTCCACCTGGCATTGCTTTAATTCTGAAGGCATCTTTTCAGAAGTGCATTACGAAATAGCTTTTAGTTGATACAAAACACTGCATTGCACCCAGTGCTTCTCTGCCTTCTGCGCCTTGGGGGAGCAGACGTACAAACCTTCTCGTCCTTAGTGGTCAGACACACGTTTGTGGTTGCCCAGGGGCCGCTCCTGTGTGCGCTCTGTGACCCAGAAGAACGAGTCCTCAGTGCAGGTTGCTGAGGGCTATGTACTCGCTCCGTGCACTGTGTCATGAGCAGTTTTCAGTTTTAAAGATCTGGACATTGGTGAAAGCATTCAGTAGCTTCTAAAAAGGCCTGTTTGTTTAAAATGTTTGTTTCTGTTGTTCTGTGCTGGCAAGCAGAATTATGATACCTGGTTACAAGCTTGTTTATTTTTCAAACAGAGACTGTCAAGAAAAGTCTAGTGCTTACACCTGTCAATCATTACATCCTGGATTTATTTTTTACATTAATGTCATCATTATTTTTCATCAAGAAGCCTTTCTGTTTGTGCTGGAGTAGAGCTCTGCATCAGGTATCTGTAACTGTGGTATTACTGCCAAATGAGTCATACATAGAACACAGCAATAGCTGTTTCATATTGTTCCTATGCTGAGTTAATGTTTTCAGACATAAATGATTTTAGTTACTTTTTTCATATGGAATTTTTTTCCTCTGAAATGCAGTGCAGAATATGTAGTGTTACACCTGTCAGAAGAATGTGGTGACTCATAGTGGTGCCTTTTATCAGAGGCTGAACAATACAGTAGTAGAAGCCTCAGGGGATAATGTTTGAAATCGTTGAGGGGCATTCTTAAGACAAAAGTTGCTTGTCTGAGATACTCCTTACTAGAGGTTTTACGGTCTTGCTTAAATTATGTATGAATTGAATAAAGCACCCTAAAGTAAAAGAAGCTATAAAAATACCATGTGGACTTAAGGTATTTACATCCATACAATGTCAGAAAGGAAATGGGGCAGAACGTGAGCATAGGGATACGCCATCTGAACTCAGATGCAGTCATCTTGTCGTAGGAAAAGTGAATATTATATCTTTAAATCAAGTTCAGGTAAAATTTCAGTAGAAAAGTATTCTGTGGATGTAACCAGGATATTTTGTTTACAGTGGTTTGTATTTTTCCTTCAGTCAAATAAATCACTTGAGATACTGAACTGAGACAGTGTACCAAAAAAGAAAGTTTTGAAGACTTTCATGATGGGAAGATGTACTCAGTGAAGTCTTTCACTTGCTGATTTTGTGATTTGCCTTTGGAACGATGAGTGTGATTTTACTGAGAGTCTGACAAAACCAGACATTGCCTTAAACTTTTAAGGGAGACTGTTCCTTCCTTCATCAGCACCTTTTTCCAGGTCAGTACACTGAGTGTGCCTTGGCACTTGTCAGACTATTCGGTTTTAAGTCTTTATTTGAAAAATAACCTCAATTGTGAAAATTACATTTTCTCTTGAGCAGATCTGGTTTTTATTGCATTCCATGAACTTCTGAGGATGCCTTTTTATGCAGAGACAAAAGAGGCAGGTGTTTGCTCTCTACTAAATTGAGAAATTTAGCAGGATGAAACTTAAAGCAATGTCTGCAGACCTACAACCCTGCAGATGATCCACTGTCACAGGTCATCACTGAAGGATGAGCTAGAAGGAAAGTATTATATATTAAAGGTATTTGCTGCCTTTTTTTTTTTTTCTGGTTTTTGTTTTGGTTTGGTTTGGTTTGTTTTTTTAGGCAAACCAAGCTGAAAGTTGTTTGCTGCTTTTTAGGGTATAGTCTAGTCATGTGTAAACATCTCTTCCCTGTGATTTGCTCCTACACTCCAGCATCCATTGCTTGAGACAGCTGAACAAAAGAACTGTCTCTTCCACTTTTTTCATGCTGCTTAGATCATCCAGTGAAGCCGTTAATATCTTCCTCTAAAAGGTCCCTCAATCATATAATACAAAATTACAATTACTACAATATGAGAGGCTTTTAAATGATGTTTCCAGTGTCACCCACCAGTCAGGATTCATAGCAACTTTAATGAGTCTGAAATGCCACAGTATTTTGGATGATAAATATGTATTTTTTTAAAATGTACATAAGTGGTTTTTATTATACAAGCAGTCACCCAGCTCACAGGATTATCTTTGAGACATTCCACTTCTATTTCAAATGACAGGCCTGTCCTTTCTGTTAGTCTCAAAAGAATGTAAAGAATGGAAAAGGATGTTCCTGAGTTCTTTTTAAAGCCATCTCGGAGCAAGGTTTAATGTGACACCATCAGCCAGTCTGACCTACTTGGAAATTCTTACAGTCTGACGGGAAACCCCTCTGGACTTCAAACACTTTTTTTTCTGTCTCAGGTCAACCTTTGTTGCTGAGAGTATGAGGACATAACCAGCTGCTTTTAGTGTGTGACCTGTACATTTTCCATGCTCTGGTTCATCATTCATAATACTGAAAATCGTGTGCAGCTTTAGAATTAAAACATTGAAAATAAAATGTCAAAAATTGAGCTGCTTGAAAAAAGATGAGAGAGGGAAAATTATTTTCAAAGGGAAAAAAAGGATGTTCTTTCTGGAAATGGGAACAATTTTCAAAGTTGGATTAGAGAAAAAATGCTTTAAAAGAAGTTTTCAGCATTGCTCTGAGTAAACAAGAGATGACATCTGATTAGTTGCAGCAGAACTGCAATAACGGCACTTCTGAGGTAAAATGAAAATCTGCATTAACTTGGAGGAAGTAAGTCAAAGATAAGAACACTCAAAGAGGAAGAGCTCAAAGGAAAGAAGGCAGCTAATTTGATCACTCCAGATCTGCAGTGCTCATTCCCCCTTTCTTGCCTGCACCCCAGAAGTGCCTGAGCACCGAGCTGCCAAGAACTTCTTAGTCTCCCCACTTTGATCTCCTGGTCACAGACCTTCGAGGAGCTGCTCTAACAGACCCAGAGCACTCACTATTCATCCTGCCTTGCAAACATTTTACCCAAGGAGTGAAATAATATTTCTTATGCAACGCCACAATGATGTGCAAAAGGAGTGTAAAAACACTGCAGCGAGGACTAATCATAATTCTTAGTGAACTGAATTTGAAGAGGAAGGCGTGAAGATGTCACTCAAACAAACGTGCGGTTTTTCTCTCCTGCGCTGCAGGGTTGAGGCTGAAAGGCGTTCAACAAAAGCTGCCAGTTCGGGAGTCTGATTGACAGTGTCGCCCAAATGAAAGCCAGAACACTGGGTAATTCAAACAACTTTTGAACACCTTCAGAAGCCTCACAACCCGTTTACAGGACTTGTAAAAATGCAGTCCTGCTCTTCCAGCCCCTGCTTACCTCAGGCACTGTACCAGCATCTTGTGTGATGCTGGTGTTTGAGGTGCTCTGGGCCCTTCCTCCAGTTCCCTCACCAGTTCTGCCTTCCCCACCAGTTTTGTTCATCCCGCTGTCCTCACCTTTGTGTCTCAGGTTCTTCCCCCCTGCCCATCATGGTGTTCTTGAGGGGCTGCACCGGAACAGACTTTCTCCTCTCACATGTTCAATTTTGAAAAAAACGGCGATGAACACAAGGGGTTAAGAGGATGTGGGAGGAGAGAAACCCAGAGGACCTCGGGGAAAAAATGGGACAACACTAAACTGGTTGCTTTTTAGCCCATTCCTTTCTCCTCCAGTGTAAGGAGGTTGGACCAGAACTTGCCTGAAGTCCCTTTCACTCTCAGTTACCTTAGGATCACTTTTTTTTCCTTACCATTCCTACCAGTGTCTCCCCATTCTCCATTTCCTATGGTTTGGAGCACACTTGCAAGACAAGGGAAACTCTACTCAGCAGAGATTAAAAGCTTATAAGAGCCTTTTGGGCTTACTTGTTCTTGATTTTTTTAAAGGTGGCTTGGAAGATGGAACCTTCTAGGGTAGTAAAACAAAACACTTGCAGAGCTGTGCCATAACTGTGGGCAGTAGAATAATAAGCCACAGTTTAGCCATCCAAGTAAAAGAAAAGGAGGAGGTTATAGAGAGCAAGAATAATGGAATTAAATTATAGGTGAAAGGAAATTAAATTGGGGTCACAAGGAGCAGGGCTGTCCCTATCAACAAGATCCCTGGATTACTGAAGGGGAAGAACGATAGATGGTGCCATTGCTTGAAGCATTTTAACACTGACTAAAATGGCCTTAGCAATTCTGCAGTAAATTGAGATAGGTATGCCTCTTCATCTGTAAGTTGCTGTTCTGTAGTAAAAAGGGAAAAAAAAAAAAGAAAACCACCAACGAACCAGAAACAAATTGTGGCAGGTTTATTTTATAGACTGCATTTAAAAAAAGTTTCTGAAAAGCTTTAAGTTATTACGACAGATAAGCAATAAAGCCTCAAAAGCCCTCAAATCAAGAAAGTCAGTATTTTTCTCTGATTTTTTTATAGATGGTAACAAACAATAGAAACAAATGCTTCAGACTTACCCAACTAGATATAAAAAATTCCATATGGCCTCAAATCATTCAGAAGCTAATGTTCACCACTATTGCTATTAAATCTGAACTGCTTGGTGCAGTATAATGACTGGAGAAGCAATTTCAGAAAGCTTCAGGAGGGAAAAGCTATATAAATGTAAGGGATGGAGGTTACAAAGTATTAACGTGATGCTAAATTGCTGCATATCATATTTGCAATGGGCAGTTTACAATCTGCTCATCCTGATGGATTTAGCACAAGGGAGTCTGAAGTCCTGGCTCTGCAGTTTCTGTCTCTGCCCAGTAATTGCTGCTGAAATTGTACCCACAAATAACGTGTTACCACCGAATGGGTTTGGGACCCTGCTCAGCCCCAACAGCTCCATTCCCCTCAGAGGAGCAGTAATAAATGGAGAGTAACGAAAAGATCCAGGAGATAATGAGTCTGAATACTAATTACCTCAGCAAGTACAAAATACAGAAAAGCAATTTATCAAAAAGTAGAAAGCCCTTTTGGTGTCTTAATGAGTTATTAAAAACCAATAGTAATGATTTTGTGGTTTGAAGCCAAATTACTATTTTTCCACATTTTTTTTCTTCATCCAGGAAGATGTTGCAGAATTTATGAAGGTCTTCCAGGTTTACTGCAGAAATGAAAATGCACTGCAGAGTTCTCTTCTTCTATGATTCTTTGACCACCTTCCTCAACAGCCAGAAATTGTGTCTTTTCAGCATCTTAGTCCCCTATGCCATAAAATAGACTGAAAAATGTGCTTGTTTCGTCAAAGTAGAGGAGCATTTCTATCTTTAAACAGATTTTCTTATCCTATGGAGAATACAGAATAAATTTTGTCTCTGACAGAGAAAATGAAAATTATTGCAAGGATTATCTCAGATCCATATGATTAAGCATAAATCCTGAATGAACAGAAAACAGGTGTGAAATCTATACTCTCCTACTGAAGTTGATTCTACAGCAAAACATGTTTGTCCATCATTCGTATTTTCTTAATACCAGATAGTTCTGATGACAGATAAAATGGAGCTTCTCCGCTGAAATGCATAGTTGGCATTCTCATGAAAAGAAGGATAATATAGCTCCCCAAACTGGAAACGGAGATGAAAGGGAGATGCTTTTTTTCTGTGGTGTATGATGTGTCTTTTTTCATCCAACAGCAACCATATTTCATATGGTGACATCTCAAACTAAAGAAAACAATATCAGGAAAAAGAAAAAAAAAAAAAGGAGGTTAAAAAAAGAGTCTTTGCCAGTTTATCTTCAAGGTCATTCTTTTGACGTTCTCAGTAATTAGTTCTTTATTGCAAAAGAAAACAACAAGGTGACTAGGAGGCAGACAAAATGGAAGATACTCATCAGGCTGGAGGAAAAGACCCAGGAACGGTACCTGCCACCAGAATGGTGGCTTAGGTACCTGCCCCAGGAGAGCGCGACACACGAACCTGAGCGAGAAGCCCTGGACCTCATTCACTGCCAGGGCAGTTTGGCAACGCAAGAGCAGGCAGGGCCAGAAGGTGCCTGGAGAGCATCCGCATCCAACTGCTCAAGTGTTTGAACGGCGTTCCTGTGTCTACACAGGGTTTGCCTCAAACTGCCTTTTAAAGGTAGGTGGTGATCCATCTCTTTCCTTTAACTAACTGTGCAGGATTCACTCTCTTTTCTTCCCTCCTGGCAGCTAGATGAGGGCAGAAAGAGCTTTGTGTGGTATCTGCCTCCACTCCAGAATCTCTTGCCCTGCGTCAGCTCCTGGGTGTCTCTTCATGAACTACTCCACCTGCAGCAGAGAGTTCAGAAGTAACTTTGGGGTAGTAACAAGGTCTCACTGCAGCTGAGCCCAAATAAGCCGAATTATCCTCATGTGAAAAAATAAAAATAGACCAATCTGAACCACCAGCTGCACGGAAGAATTTGCAGACCTGTGGCCAACTGCATTTCCCATGCCGTGCTTGTATATATTAGGATAAATTCGGAAATAATTAAATAAGACCAGCTTATTCCACATTCCCAAGTGAAAAATATTCTTCAGGTCAATGAGACTTTTGAAATTTGGACTGCAGCTCCCAGAGTAGCATGTGATGAGGAACATTGAAATAGGAAAATGCCCAGATCCCAGCCAAACTCATCTCAGTTTTCAGGGAACCACACAATACCGGGTGCGGGCACAGGATTTCTGTACTTCTTACGCTGACTGAAAAAGCAAATGGAGCTTTTCACCCATTCTGGTAGTTCATGTAGCTGCAGGCCCAATAACAACATCTGTCTCCCTTTACATCATAAGAACTGGGACAAGGAGTGTTCCTTGGCTGTGAAACCATACTGGGGGCAGCAGCTGCTGAAGTGAGCTGGAAAATGACAAGTGTAGGCAGGATACAATGCATCAAAAATTGATGTTGGCTAATGGAACAGGGTTTGAACAGCCTGCCCAGTGCCCATTATGGTCCAGTTCTGCAAGCAAGCGGCAGTGCTTCCCTTCAAAAACCTCTCAGTGCCTGTTTTGGAGAGAAACACATCCTGGCATGCATTTTATGCAGAGACCAATAATTGTGCCAAGTACCCTGGAATGTGCTCAGCAATCTGACTCTGTGAGTGCTTTCGTACTGAGAGGAGTTTTCATTTTAGTCTCTGATTAAGATTTGAATCTATTATAGAAGCAGAAACAAAGGAGGGATTATCTTTCATGGCATTTAAAAAATAAATATGTAACTGAGTGACTGCACAGAGTCATGAAAATAAATTAAAGCTGCATGTGGGCATGTATCTTTGTTCACAGCTATCTGGAGGCAAACTGGCAGAGCCATTATTGCAGTACTAGAAGGAACTTCTGCCTTCAGCAGCATCACACCCAATTTTATGATGACTTTAACCACAGTGCTATCACTTCTGAGCACTGAAATGATGCTTCGCAGAAAAAGTGTCAAAAGGGTAATTGGAAGGATCCCAGCAGTTTCAAATCACACCTACTGTTCTTTACAAATACATGCATGATTTATAAAAACAGCTTAACTATAATCTCTGGCTGCTGAGTACACTTAGTATGTGCCTTTGCTAGAATCTTTTGAACGATGAGTTTCACTGTTTTCCCTGAATAATTTGTATCGTCTGTTGTTTGTGTGGGTGTCCTGCTCGAAGACAGATGAGAGAGGCATTCTTCTAAATATGAAAACATTTTTGTAAAGCTACAATGACATAAGGAAAAGCAGGAAGAGTATTTTCAGTTGCCCTTTCTGTTTGTGCTACCAAGTTCTGCAATGATGGCAGTTGAAGACCTCTTCAGGATGGCACCAGGGCCCTGAGCCAAAGCGCAGGTAATACCCTAGGTGGACCTGCATTGAATTTTCCTGGTATTAGACTGGAATCTGCACAACTGAATTTCTAAATTGCTAGAGGAGGGTATCCTTAGAAAACAACAGCAATGATACTGTGAATGTAGCTGGATAGGAATCAGTTTCTTGCAGACTTTGTTACTTACTGATCTCTTGTGCCAGCCACCCCATATGGGAGGTTTCATATACACTTGCTTTTAGATTGTAAGAGAGGAAAGGGACCCATCAACTTCATTTATTTTACAATTTCTGTGAAAGAAGTTTTCACCTTTTTAGCCATACACACGCTTCCCCTGTGCATCATCCCTGTCAGTTACCTGTCATCTACCTTATGTCCCTTAGGTTCTATATTCACTGACAGACCACCGTGTCTTATCTAACTGTACAGGTACGCCATCACTCAGAAAGAAATACAGAGACGTCAAGCACCTTAGGTCTTCAAGGATCTCAAAGTTCTTTACAAAGAAAGATGGCAGTGCTGATGGCGAAAGGCAGGACGCTCAAACTGCTGGCAACTGCTGTTGTGGAACTTTGATGAGCTTTTATGCAGCCTTTGACACATCCACTGATTTTATTAAGAGAACTAATGGGAGGCAGGACACTAAGATTGTGTCATCTTGTCCTTGGGGCATTGACTGCCAAAGAGACTGATGCAGTAAATAAAGTGTTTGGGGTAATAGTAAACAATTTGTATCAATTTGATCTAACAACAGCTCAGAGCATGACACTAGACACTTTACCAAAAAAAGAAGTAGGTCCACAGCAGTTGGCTTTAAGACACTGTGTCAGGTCTGTGTCTGTCTCTAATTACCCCAAATAAGAGAGAACACTGTTCTGTCCCTCATCATTCATGAAATCCATTAACACTCCTTTTGCTTCAGTGAATACAGCGCTGAGGACAGAAGCACCGCAGGAGAGGGCTCACAATTACTCTTCATGCCACACACATCTGGTTTTTATTCTGCCATCATCACTGTAAGGCTGACGTGCAGCTTTGGTGTGGAAGAGGCCAGTGAGACCAGCACAGCCAGTCTGCCCAGACCCCAGGTGGCCCTACCACTGGGGAGAGGCAGACTGGCACAAGGGCAGGACAAACACAGGGAGAATTCACTCCTTGAGGCAGGATTCACTCCTTGAGACATGTGTACTGAGCCTGAAAAACACCAAGATGTATGTCTGTGTCTCATTTATTTATTTAAGTGAATGCTCTCCTGTGTTCATGTGCAGCACTTGTAATGCAGCCACCTCCTCCCTGTTGAGCAAAGGAGTCTTTAGTAGTATTCTAGAGACTTTACAGGGACAACTGTGGCACTCATGAGAAAAGTAGACCACAATCTCCTTCCACAGCCTCAGTAACCAAGACTTTAGCTAGCAAGATTTCCTGTAACTGCTGTGCCATTAGCCACCAAGCCACCCACAAACACAAGTAGTGATGGGTTGAATCGGACCTTATCAGATGAAAAAGGAAATGCTTCTTTGCAGGAAGTGAAGTAAAACTAAACTAGAACATGTATTCATTATTTTCACAGAGTATTTAGCTTTGAGACAGCATTCCTTTGAGAAATGTTATTCAAAACCTAATGTGATAAAACTCAAGATCTAGACCTAAGTTCTTGCCCCTCTAGCCACACCCTTTAATAACCGTTCCACTCGCTGTCACGTAACATTACAATTTTCCTGTATTCTGCATCAATACCATGTATGACCTCCAGCTTTCAGCTCACTGCCAGCAGTCCTTCTGATGGGAAGACTGCATTATGACCAGGAAAACAAGCTGTTTCTGTACAGCACAGCACTGGAGCAAGGTATCTGGGGTTTCTCAAGATACCTAACCTTTCTCTGTCAGTCACTGACCCAGAGATTAAGGAAAGGGATAACTTCATCCCAAAGTGTTCTGGATCTCATATGTTGCCTCACAGAGCAATCAAAGATCTGCAAAGTTGTTCCATCTCTTCTTTCTATCCTTTGATACACAACACTTAAGATAATGAAAGCAAAAGGAGTGCTAGCAGGTCAATCCCAAGAGTTTCTCCCACCTCTAGGAACACAAAAGTTAAGTTTGCATGGGAATGGGCCATGACATTGTCTTTCCTGCTTCTAAAATATGAGTTTTGGTGAACCAAACATCCTGGAAGGACAAAGCATTCTACTTATCAGCCATTATTCTGAATAGTGGTGAGCACCTCTTTAGCAACACATCTTATTACAATCTTAGAAATGTCTTGTTTTTAACCCGAGAGTAAATACTCTCACAGGAAACAATAAAGGTGGGCAGGTACGTGGCAGACAGGGATACAGGAAGATGAAGATTTACCTGAGAGAATGTTGGCAGATACCAGAAAAAGAAATGGTCTGATACTGAGGTGGTTGGGAGGAGTCCCTGGAGAAGGGAAGAAGCTGCCGTGCAGAGGCTGAGGGGGCTCTGGGAAGGGGCCTGATCACTCAGCCAAGGCTTGTGATATCCAAAGGGCAAACAGCTGAACTCAGATTGTCTCAGAACTGCTCTCACCTATGTCATGGACTTCCCAAGTCATGTTATCTTCCTCTGCCAACTGATATCCCCATTATAGAATAGTAATAGTGGTAACTTTCTGTCTTTTTAGGTCCTCCTAAGATCTATGGATGGAAATCACTTACAAAGTGGTCAGTATTTTGAATTACTGTAATATACTGTCCTGTAGCCCAGCTAGTCTCTCTCAAAAGCCAAACAATGATCCAGCTCAACTATTAATTCACTAAGGCAGCACCTCATCTTCCGTCAGCAATGCTGTTCAAAATTTTTTCTTTAGCTCTGCTCTCAACATGCAACTTCATTGTTTATGGTTCCATATGAAGCACAAAAATCAACCTTCTATTCAGTACATCAGTTTTTTTATCACATTAAAAAGATAGCAGGACATGATATTGAGTTTTCAATAAAACTCCATCCAATTAAAACGGATGTAAAGAAGGACTTTCTTCAGCTTTCTAACCTAAAGAAATTGCCGTAAACAGTAATGCAATCTGTGCAAGTGGCCATAACCTTGTCTATGCAATTGATATATTAGTCTGCATTGCTTATTCAAGTAGCATCTGTTCCATTTCTAGGCATTACGAGAACTGCCAGGAAGAGGTATAGCTTACTGCACATTTCTGTTCAGACTTGTTTCCTTACATCTAGACTTCTTGAAACACTTTACTGGAACGCGATTGCTAGAGAAAGTTAGAAGTGGGAGACTAGTTTGAATTCCAAGCTGAAACCAACTTCTTGTCACTTCCTCTGACTGGTGTAATAATGACAAAGTGATCAATTTCTTTTGTTTGGGGAATTTGATCAGCAAATTTCTTCTTTCCTCTGCATCTCTCAGAAATGTCAGCATAATACTGTTGTCCAGGACACAATATTCTACACCAGAAAACTAGTGTCAGAATTTGTGCTGGGGTCTTCAGGAACATGCGGGTTTTAAAAGGATAACAGTTTATAGATGACTCTTGGTAGCAGAAGGAAATTTGATTCTGTTTCCCTGCCACCTAACTCTCACATTTTCCGGTTTGTAATCTCCCATATTTGGCTAGAAGAAGTCATGATTTATTTTGAGCAGATATTGCATACTATTAATTCTAAAAATACAAGGCAAAACAGAATCATTTCAGTTTTAAGACATTTGCTTACCTTCTACAGCTGATGCACCCACATGACAATGGTCTTGTTCAGGAATTATGGGCAGTATCTTTGTGGTCTGTGCAGTAAGTGGTATCTGTTGTTTGCAGGTTTTTACTATTGAAAGATAAAATCATTTTTGTCCATATTATTAAATAGCAAATACATATGCAGAGTGTTAAACATTGAATCTGCAAGTTAGAAAACATTTGAGACCTATCTGAACACAAGGCAGAGGTAGACAGCCAGTTTGTTAGTGTGATTTCAGTGCCTAGAAATGCAGACACATCCAGAAAGTACTAACCATGTTTTGTATTTAACTTCCTTGTGATACTAGTGGGATTACAACATGCTGATCCCAAGTCTCCTCAGGAAGCAACCTGAAGGTAGGCAACTAAATGCTCTTGAAGAAACTACTGGTAGTGAAAATACAAAAGCATGCAAAGCTGGGGTTAACTAAGATCCTCTCAAAATACAAAAAGCTACAGTTGGCCAGTTGAGCAGAAACAACTGAAATTTAGGGTGTGAACTTTCTGATTCGTTTTCACAGATGGGCAGCCCAGATTGCCACCAGGGGACACGTGACATGGCCTCAGGTAAGTTGTCATACACACAGGGAGAGCTGCTGGGCATCATCCAGCTGTTGCAAAGATGACAGCATGCACCTCAGAGGCAGGGAAAGGTGTGGTGACCCCTTTGGCACACTGGCAACACAGATACTGATATGATATCTTACTGGGATATAGATAAAGAAACACAGAAATAGCATTGTCAGGCTAATGAAGTCAGAGTTGTTGATGTAATGCGTTTTATGAAGTACTACCATAGAATACTAATAACATCTTAACTCCAGGTCCATCCTGTCCCCAAACATCCGTAACTTCTGTAAACCTACAAATGGGTTTTCTACTGAGTTCGTAACAAGAGGATGAACCGTGTCACTTACATGTAGCTACATCCCTTTTCCACTCACTACATCATGCGGTCTTTACAAATTCAGTTTAAAAGTGGAGTTTCAGTCTTGGCAATTAAGCAACTGAATATGAAAAGCAAAGTTAAAATAAAACTGGGGTAGTTTTAAAAATAGCAATGGATCTTGTTTCACCCTCGGGATGGACCTGCAGAGCATGGGAATGTGGGCTGATCACCCCTTCCAAGCCTGTGTGTAACACTGTTCTATGTGCACGCAACCCGAGCAGAGAACTGGCCCCTTGTGCATCAGTGCTCCACTGAAAGCGTACAGCAGCTATAAAAAGCTCCCTAAAATTACCTGCACCGTATAGATTTTATCCTCCTACCTGAAAAATTAAAAAAAAAGTTCCCAAGTGGTAATAAGGCTTTGCATTTTTCTCCAGAAATGTTGTGTCTTAGAAACTTTAAGTCTCTGTTAAATATTGAATGCTGTGACAAGCATTGTTTTTCCTGACATTATTCATTTAAGTTGCAGAGGAAAAGACAACCATTCACCCATGTCAAGAACTGAGAAGGATCAAAATCAAACAGGTGATGCTTTACTTAGCCAAGATTAAATTAATTCCCCCTTTTTTTTGGCTTTGCATCTATTTGATGCTGTAGAAGATGTATTGTGCCTGTCCTCTTTGCTAAAAAGAAAATGTATGGCAGAATACAAGGAGTGAGTCTGAATTCACTGGGACATGAGCACTGACGCTACTGAGCCAGTGGTTGCTTCTATTTCCAACCTGTCAAATAACCTGCAGCTGTAGCAACACATCAGAGAGATGGCAGAATTTTGCCTATTTCCTCTAATCTCGTAGGAGAGGAACTATTATTTTAACAGAAGAGCACAGAAAACAATACAGGAATTCAAATTACTGAGGAAAATTTGTCTTGTTGTTGGTTTTTATGCGCAAATTACAGCTGTCAAGTTCACTTTTATCAAATGCTATGGATGCCACAAAGTCTAAACAGCCCAGAAAACAACTACAGGCCAGAAACCCTGAGGTTTTATTCTCTGAGTCCTGGTTGTCACTGTGATCCTGCAATGTTCTTCTTTCAGGATGAGTTACAAAATTACCATCCATCAGAAGTAACTTTGCATTACTGTAGGCCAGAGAAGTGAGTGGAGGAATCCTGTATTTTTATCTTAAATGTAATGAACCAAATGATGACTCTGTGAGCCAATGGAGTATCTCTGAAAATGAGAGGAGGATAGCATAGGAGCAATGAAAAACAAGGCATTATGTTTGAACTAAGGCTGCCCACACAGATTGTAGAGTAATAACATGCTGATATTAACAATATGATTCCCTGTCTGAATGGTCTCACTCTAACATAGGAATGGGAGCAGGCCTTTTTTTCAAAAAGAACTTATGCTGCTTTCAAAATAGTATAAAAGTAAACAAAGAATGTCATTCTTGCACTAGGAAAAGAAGGTCTCAATGGGAATTTATGGTGGTAAACTTCTAGTAACATAGATTCAAACTTAAGTCTAACCCATATAATTATATTAATGACACTTCCAGTATGAAAGGACCCTGCTACGCAGATCCAGTCTAGGTACTAAGCACCCTGATTTATGCTGTAAGTTTCCCGTGCCATTTCTTTTTCTTTTTTTTTAATGACGTAGTGTGCAGTTCACAAACAGTGGCCTGCTCCCAACAAGTGATTCTGTGCTGTGTCCCCAGGCTTTTTTTTTTTAAGGATACAGCCATACGACAATAGCTATACTGCACCAGCTGCTAGTAGGGGAAAGGTACTAAAGTGGTTTAGGGCAAGTGGGCTAAGGGCAAGGTGTGAGAGCAGGGTAAGTGTAGCTGCCTCCCCGTCCTCTGGAACTGAGGCTGATTTAAGCAGTAAACTGTGTGTGACAGTTTAGCAGTTTCTATCCACGTTATTTTAACACACTGTGGGGAATACTGTCTAGTTCTTCTAATTGCTATTATTAATTTATTAAGTTATTCCAAACCCTCTTCTACTGCCTCTTCAATTTGAGAAAGCTCCTCAAAGAAATTCTTGCAATAAAGGTCTCTTCTGTGGGAAGATCCCTAAGATTATCTGTCATGAACACAAAGCAAGGAATTTACTTTTCTTCTGTGGATTATTTTCCGTGTGCTACTACTATCAAGTCCTATTTGACACAAAAATGCTCTCTGTCTGGAAGTACAGATCAGCCACTTAAAGAATACGCACTTCTTGCCCTGAAGAAAAAGCACTCTGTGCTCTTTCCCTTCTCTTGTGGCCGCATTTAAGGGCAACCATGTTTTGCCCATTCATACCATTCAAGGGACTGTTTTACAGAAATACAATGGCAGGAACAGATCCAAAGTCTAGAAAACACACTCTGTACAGCCCACGCTCTAGTGAATACTTTTTTGGCTTAACAGCACAGGCAATGTTTAATCAACGTTTATGACCAGAGTGCTTAAAGCTGCCCTGTCTTCACTGTATGTGCTTAATCCTTTGTAGTGCCATGAATTTGGAAGGCTGCAATTTTCATCCTACCCTAGAGAACACATTATATATTTTTCCTCCTTTCCTCTGGCCACGGGACTTAATGGTAATGATTCATGGACACAGAACCACTAACTGTTTCACAAAACTGGCATCCATGCTGTAAATTATCTTTTTGTAGGACCGCAGTGATATTAAGACAGTAATTTCCTGAGCCTACCTAGGATATAATTCTCATTCTCAAAGCAGAGGTTTCCTTCTTTTTCTGTCCTTGTCCTTTCTGAACTTGGAACAACCTTTTAGAAGTACCTGTACATCTTTTCATCTCTATGAGATACTGTCACATCTTCTCAGATATATAGTTACTTATTCTCATTACAGTGTTTCCAGGGTGGTTGTATTGTCTTCAGTGGACCTCAATGTATTGTTTCAAGATTTCAAGCTATGCACCAATGATACTACCAAGGACTGTTGAGTAAGTCATCTCTGGCTACTTATAATCCATTAGCACAGGAGCAAATCTTAAACTTAGCAACTGCAGAAAAAATAAACCCTTTTCATATGGACTTGATTCCACTTTAAATTATATTGATATAAATTGGGAAATTGACTGGACTGACTGCAATTATGGTATGTGAAATCAAGAATTTTCATATTAAAATAAAACCTATTATAGCAGTTCATACAGCTGAACATCTTTCTGGGTTAAATGGATAGATTGGAGTGGGAGAAACACAGAAGTCAGAATGACAGAGCAATATGGGATTCCTATTCTCTTCAGTAAAATCTAGTAAAAATCTAGATTTGAATCTCTGTAAAACTCCATCATTAAAAATGCCTTTGGATATATAACACTAAGAATGCCATTGTGAACATGCTGATAAAACAGGTATTGTATTACTGAAGCTACTCAAGACAAAAGATGTCAGAAAGGTAATTCCTTTCCTGCGGGATGAAAATAATGATCTCATAAATACATCTTAGACGTAGCCAGTGCTTTAGAAGTGAGTGGCATAAATCGTACTCCCGGGAGAGTTTAGACAGACAGGGAGCTATTCATTCTTTCCTGTGTAAAATTGAAATGCTATGAGTTACTGAGTTATAGAGAGAAATTACCGAGTCTTCTCTTATTTCTGAAGAACTGACAAAACAAACTGGGAGGTACCCGAGTCTAGCCAAATTTAATTTTTTTTTTTTCATTTGCTGACTTTGTAGTTGTTCTTTTTTTGGAGGGAGGTTGGTTTGCCATTCAGAGCTATAATTCTATATGTCCTTGTTAATCTTTTTAAAGATTCATGAAACTGGAATCCATAGAATTTATGAAAGCCTGTGACTCTTCCAGCAGTGTCAGTAACTCTCAGAGCTACAGATGCTAATTTCCCCTCACACAGAGATTTGTTACCAAATAATAATTTCTGGAATGAAAACTTTGAGTTTAGCTCTGCCATTTAATTTATCTATGCTAAACATACTACACTCTCAGAAGACCACATTTTAATTCCTCTCTGAGACTAGAATACTGTACTTTGTGAGATTTTTTTCCCTAGAAATAGGCTACAAAGTGCCAGCAGACTCATTCTCCAAGTCCTGCTACAGCCATCCATTCTGTCCTTTGGTAGCAGATTTTGTCAAGAGTCATAAACATGTATAGCATACATACATGTGTGTACATGTCTGTATACTCATATACACGCAAAGCACTCAGCTGCCAAACCTCAAGTGTGACACATAACATGATCAAAATTAAAAGGAGGTAAAAAGCCCAAATTCACGAGTGCAATACGTTTGGAAGGCTGGGGGAAGCATTCCCACACGATACACGTAAGTCTACTTATAATTTCATAATCAGAATTATTTATTTGTGATATAAAAATGTTTCCATAACATAAGCCAGATCAAATTTGTGTAGGATCAAGGTAACTCTGAAACAGACCTGAAGCATCCTCTGACAGGAAAGACTTAAAAGGTCTTTCTTGACCTTCTCATGCCTCAAGATTTGTTAAGTTTTCATTTTACTTTTTTATTACTTACCAGGAAAAGGATGAATTTCAGGAGCAGACATAGCTCTTCTTGCACGTCTAGAGCTCTTTCTTCTTAGAATAGCAGAAACTGCTGCTACTCTGCGTTTGTAATCTGTATTAAACAAAATGCATTATACTCAGCTACAGAATTACATGCAGCACTGATTAGATTAAAAGTTGGTGAACACCTTATTCTTAAACTGTTACACATCTTCCATGAAAAAAAACATGAATGTTTTGAAATAAAGTGATGAGAAAAACCTAGGGCCAGATGTTTTATATTTTCCTGAACAAAATGCTTTGGAAATTCCATTCAGGTTTGCCTCTTTCACCATGTACCTTGAACAAATTTTGGAAGGTTATCAGAGAAATATGTGTTCTGGTACAGGTTCAGACTCACACTGCTGACAGTGGAATTCCGAGGATGGAGTGTCCTGGCTCCTAGGAAGCTGACAGATTCTTCGCAAGTGTGGGGTGCTCATCTTTGGCAGCACAGTTTGAGGGCAAGTTCTACACCACCCAGAGAGAAAGACAGATCTGAGTTGAACACCTCCACCTGTTCCTCAGCACCCAGTTCATAAACTCCTCAGTCTTTCCATCCTTCGGCTGCTCCCTTAATTCCGTGCTCTTGGTGGGGTCGATGCAGTGCATTATGCATCTTCTATGGTTAGCCCTGTGCTACAGTGGCAGCAGTTCAGGGCTCAGCCAGCTTCTAATGATGGGCTTGCTCCGATTCGACATAACAGGATTGATTTTTATATTTTTATTCTGAGAACAATAGAAAACTTCCTCTTTAATAAATTCATTAAATTATGAGTAGCGAGCGGAGATCTAATGTGCTGAAGCCCTAAGAATGCCCTGCAACAGTTAATGTCAGAGGAAGCTCTGGAAGTGGTCGGAAGACAAGAGTGGAAGGCAAAAGGCAAGAGGACTGATCTCTAATTTAGCTCCTTTGTCACGGATCAGTAGTAACCTCCACCAAGTTTATTTGGATATTTTATTTTATGCACTCATGGAAATAACTTCATTAATGTTTCAGAGACTCTCAAAGTCTGCCTAGCAGAATGTCTTAGAAGGTCTCAAGAGGAAATGAATAATTCCGTATTTCTTAACAGCTTCCAGTAGTGCTCAGAAAATAAAGATAAAACTGCTAACCGAATGACTGTAAAAACTCTTAGCAGCTGTTTTAGGCACATAGTGACATTCCGCTGTGTTCTTTCGGCAGCACTGAAAAAGCCATAGATAGACTTGCAATTAAAGGTAGCATCGTGAATATATATAGATAAGGAACACAACCCTTCAATCTGATTTTTGTGTGCTTCTCTTTTTGTCAGTAACATATTGATGTTATTTATAATGTTATATATCGTAAATTTAAGTCATATAAACAGTATTCCTCTATCAACAGAAAATGTATTCTAGCAGCCAATGAGTACTTAAAAGCCTCAAAAGGGCATATTTTCCTCCCTGCTTGTGTCCATGACAATTCTGGGAAACCTGCATTTAATAGAAAACTGATGTTTAAAGATAAAGGCAGTAAATCATTAATCATCACTGCTAACAGTTCTGCATTAAAAATGGGATGTTATGACTCAAAGCATAGAAAATCATATTCATGACATTTATAGGTAGCTTTGAAATGACAAATAAAAGTCTTTTAAATTAGAGGATTTAATAGCCCACTTATAAAGACCTAATTTGCACTTTGTGGGATTTTTGTATACATGAAATAGGTCTCAGAATTCGGGTCTAGGAATAAGTAAAATATCATGTATTTTAACCAAGATAACATCAGCAGGATTTTCTCTAATCATTTGGGGGGGAGGAGAGAGGGCATAGATTTGCCATTTTGAGCAACTATTTTGCTTATTCATTAAAATATATGCAGAAAATATTTACATTATGAATCAAAAAATCTCAGAAACATTTTGTATGTGGGCACTCTTCTTCCTTCTGCTCAGTTATGATTAAAGCTACGCTCCTATTGCTCTTTCATTACAAAACTGCCTGTGGATACAGTAAGAATGATCGGGGGAGTGGATGTGGCTTATTATTTCTTCATTACTCCTGTAGCCAAGGTCTCATTTGGCAGCTCTGGACTGCAAGGGGAACGGAAATCTGCCTGGCAAGAGCAACTAAGTGCTGCTTGTCTGAAGGTATTCTGCCCACTGGGGCTGAGACAGGAAGAAAGTCTCAGGAAATGACTGTGAAAAGCATCTAAGAGCTATTATCTCAGGTAGCAGGTTAAGTAACATGCTTTTCACACCAGTGAAAGGGAGTGCGCTCCCTGTACCACCTGCCTCTGGTTTGGGATGAAAAACAAGGACCAGCAGCTGACAAGCAGTCAATTTTCTGTATTGTTTTTGTGCAGAGGACTTTATCTTGTCTGCTCGAAAGTCTCAAGCTCAGGGTACTCCTACACTGTTATTCTTGCTGTCTTCGTTGTATGTGGCTAGAAGAAATACTGTAAATCCCGATTTCAGCCCGTATCCCAAATGAATTGCATAGGAGAGCCTGTTTTGGCTGGTGAAGGCTTTCTGTAGAAACAATTGTTTCAGCCTCTGCACTAAGGACAAGTTCTTTCATAGCAAAGTTTTAATCATTTGGAGTAGTCAGTAGTGCTGATTCAGAAATCACAGCACGATTTTCTTTGCTGAAATAACAGCAAAGAGAGGAAATGTTATCTGGGCTTAATTCAGCTCTGGGGTTGAGAAAGCACAGCTTGGTTGACCTGTACAGGATTACACCACTGCTGAATTTAGATAACCAGTTTTTAGGACAGACAGCTGAGTGTATATCTCCTCTTATCTATCCTGTAATTTTTCTTGACCATGAGCTAGGTGAATCAGCTTCAGGAAGGAAAGTGTATCGCAGTCTGCTTATTTTGGTCATTGGCATTTTTGATTAAGACCTTCAAAAAGGTTCATCTGTAATTGTTTTATCTGCTGAAATCAGTCTGAAATCAGTTCATCTCACTCAGGATCAGAGGCCACCAAGCATCTGTCAAAAACCCCCATACTTCATTCACCATCAACAAGCTTGGAGAGGTGAGAGGTGATAGTCTTATATCAGTCATTTGAGTATTTCAGTCCCTTGGTAAGACGCTCTTACAATATTACAATTAAAATATTGGTGTCTGAACCACATTAATAATCAACAGCTTTGTTATTGTAAATGCATACATTTTTCATTGCATAGAGCTTTAAATTCATGCAGATTGACTTTTTGTTACTTACGGTTTTGTTCATTTTCTTGGACTATTTTGTAGATGACAATTGAAATAGTCAACACAAAAACTACTGCAATCATAGTGAGCCAAATGATCTTCACCATACATGTTGGATCTGTCCATAAAAAGTAGAAGAGATAAAATGAAGCAGGAAATCACTGGCAGAGGAAAGCAGAACATTCTGTATTGGTAGGTTTTTGGACAATGCCTATCCCCACAGATTAAAATTTTAAACAAAATAGAAGATTATGCCTTTTACTTTCAGCCTTCTTTGTTGTTTGAAATTAGGTTTCCTACGTAGAATTTACCTTCATTTTCACCTGCATCTATCTCCCCGTGTCTCAAATACTTATACATAGCTAAGTGAATGAAAACTTTTCCTATTTGTATAAATTGTTACATGCAACTCAGCCAGGAAGAAAATGTTTCACTGATCAACATTTATATTTAAGGTAGAAGAAGGACAATATATACCCTCTCTTTGTTTGGTTGGAGCACAGAAGGAATTGGTCCACTGTCCAACACTGGCCCGTACTGGCATCCTCAACCTCCTGGTCCATCTTCATGTACAGAAGAAGGTAAGATTCTACACACAGACATTTTCTTACCAAAAAGTGAGGAAATGTCACCAACACGACCCCTCTGGGGAGCTCTTTAACCAAAGCTGCCTTGGGGGAGAGTCAACGTGGGACTGAGTGTAGGATGTAGGCTGCTCTTTTGGACAACAGCTGCTGCAGAAATGCACCCACATTCTGCAGGGAATTAGTTCAGTAACAAGTACAAGCCAGGACTATACACCGCAGAGAAAGGATGTGGGGAACTTTCCTCCCTGGTTGGTTGAAAGGCCTTTCGAACTTTGGCAGCTGCATGTTAATGCATACCTTAGCATTGTCAAGTAACTATTTTAAACCCCAACTATGTTACTATGAGTCATATAAAATCAAATTACAGACTATAGCCAAACCACTGTTTTCCTTTCCTTGACTTAAAATAATATAATTAGACCTACTTCAACTTCCCTTGTGTATCTTCTCCACTGAGAAGTCATGAGGTACCTGCCAATAACCCCATGGCTCTTCGAGGTGAGCACAGCTCATCCCTCCTAATTCAGCACTAAAAATATCTTTTATACAGTCATTTAGGCTCCTTGCAAACATAGTACTCTACACCGCCTTGTAGTGACTTGCAATGACTTGTCCATCACCATCACCTAGGCAAAGACCTGAGCACCTCTATAGCTTTGGTTTGAAGTAAATAAAACAAAGATGTGTTGTTAATTTGGGATAACTACTTCCCAGGTCAATCCCCATTAGCAAATGGTGGTTAGCTCATATTTCTGACACAAGTTAGCAGGGCAAGTTACAAACTATACTCCTCTCATAGCTAGACCTACTTATTTTAAAAACAAACACACACACAAAAACCCAGCCACAACCCCCCAAATAACTAAGCTGCCCTCTCTACAGTTTCACCTGGATTTATTTAACACAGGTTTAGCCAACTGCAAAACAGGTATTGTTTTCCCAAAAAGGTACAGCCGAAAATGCATTTGCCATACAAAACTAAATGAATGTAACAATTCAGCAATTCCCAGATGGCAAGCGTTGCACATAGACAGGCTGGAAGCCCTGACCATGGTCAGGCAATCAGCCAAAATACTCCTGCAGCACGAAGAGAAATGTAAAAAGCTGACAGGCTGTCCTGTGGGAAAACTAAGCCCATTTCAGCTGAAGATTTCTCTTTTAAGAGTACTGTAGTAAGGCTGTATAGTAGGATATTGCAGTACGACATTAAGAGAAGTCAAACCTGTCTCCTGGTTCTTCTGCCACTAAAGTTAACAGGAATTTTTTAATTTACCAGCAGGACAACAGGCTTATACCATTATGAGGGACAGGAGAGGAAAAAAAGTAATTCCAGCTTTTCTCATATGTGCAATTTGTGAGTGTGTCACTGCTAAGCAAAAAAAAAACAACAAAAAAACAAACAAACAAACAAACAAAAACCCAAAAAAAACCACCAAAAAAAACAACCAGACAAACCCCAGACACTTACTTTGCTCTGCTGTTTCTAGGAAAGAAAAAGTCACAGATAAACCTGCTTTAAATCACTATAAAAACTGTCAGTTGCCTCCTAAAGACAGACTTTTACTAAGGGATGATCAAAATTGCATTGTTTTCCTGTGAAATATTTAAATATTTTCAAATGGTGGCTGAAAGCATAGAACGACCTACTGGAGATTTTTTGCAAGATTAATATTGTTTCTGGCTTGATTTCCCTTCTGAATCCTTTGTAACTTACATTCCACGTAAGACTTCAGTTGCAGTGAAATATTTATACAGTCATTTTGGTCTTCCATCATTGCCACTAGACAGGAGTGATTTAGGTATTCTTCAGCTGCATTTCTTCTTCCAACTATAGAATTGTTAATGTGGATTTTCAGCAGGTAGTAAGTATTATGCTCTACTTCTTTCTCAGAAAATGTAGTTAAATTAAAATATTTATAAAAATAACTAACATCTTCTGTTTTCACTTCAAGTGTGCCATCTGTTTTAGGAACTAAAAATTAAAACAAAATTATATAATATGTGGTAGACAAAAAGACAGCTCTCAGAAAGAACAATAAAATAAGTTCTGACTCATTTGCAAAAACATACAGTAAGCTTTTACATTATCGACTATTGTAAAATGGACAAAAGGATACTATGTAAAAATATTCTGAACAGATCTGAAGAATATTGATTATCTATACAAAATATATTACCCCTACAAATTTTACCATCTTTTTGCTTTTCAGTTTGGTGGGGTTTTTTAGTTTTTTTTTTTTTGTCATCTGTTGTCAAGGGTAGCAGAGACAAAAATCAGGCTATGAAAAAAATAAAAAGCAAGTAAAAGCCATATGATTATAGAGATTTGAAGTGTACATCTAGTCTATCTGCTATTAGCTGCAGAAGGTCCTTGTTTCACTTAGAACCACAGAAGCTGTGAGACTTGCACAATGTCAACAAGGAACACAGGTAAGTAACACACTGTCAAAAGTGTTAGAGTTGTATAACTGAGAACAGAGTTCGTCCATATATTTTCTGTTTTGTCATTTTCTATACCTGTTAAGACAGCTATTTTGTAATTAGAAAATTATGCAATTGGAAAAGAATTGCATTTCTTATGTGCAGGACTTGGCCTGTTGCCCCTGTTGCTGATGATATTAGGAAAGCAAAAATGAGAAGCGTCCTCTTCCCCAAAATTTTCCAGACACTTTGCAAGTGTATGTGGCACATCTGAAAAGCCGTGGATGTTGCTGAATTCTTCCCCACATTGCTGGGCCAGAGCTGCCTTCTATGAAACATTCTGGCCATATCTGACACTACACAGTTGTGGATATCATAGACTATAAGCACAAAAATGGTTATTTCTTGTATTTCTTCAAATTAGTTATTCAAATTCTTGCTCACAACTTGTCATACAATGTCAGCACTCAACACATAGAGCTTCATCAGAAATTACAACTCTTTTAGAAATTTTAGCAAGATTAAAAGAACAAAGATGGGGTATAAGAGTGTTCAAGAAAGGCAGATAGCAGAGATCAAATTTGCAACAGAAAAATTCCATGTGGCTGCTGGATATGGGACTCTTCTCACAGAACCCTCCTTGCAGACCCCCTGAAGATAATGACCACCCCCCATCCATGATTTTATACAAGATCTTCAAGTAAAGTAAATCAGTATTTTGCTACTGACACATTTCACTGACAGCCAGGAATGAATGCCACTGAGAATCTGGCATGAAACCTTCATTTTCTAGCCATGCAAAGACAAGCTGAAATAAACATTGTTCATAGATTTGCAAAGACCATAGAGAACCAGCAGCATATTATAGATTTCTTTTAACTACCAAATAAAAACGTGTCCTTTATGTTGTAACTAACTACTTCAAAATTAAGTATTTCACTTTCCCTACTTACTTTTTTTAGCTGTTGACCCTGATCTCTGGTGATCAACATTCACATCTCTCTTGTATTCACACTCTGTGTGTTTAGTATGGGACTCTTGTTCCCTCCTGGAGGTCTGGCAAATGCACGGAATGTTCTGGAAATTGGAATGGTTTACAATGGCCTTCAGTAAAATAGGCTGGATTTCTCTTCTTTGTTGCACTGATCTTTTGCAAGAATTGTTAAAAGTACAAAGTGGAAAAGTGGTGTTGTTTGATGAACAGGTATCCACACATGACACAATTACAGTATTAGCTGTAATAAAAAAAAAAAAAAGTATTACATTAGCAAGACAGTCACACAGGACACATGGATGAATATGTGCATGAAAACATCATGTAATAGATCTTTTACCCATCTTAGGATGAAACATTCTTTCTTGAGGTTTATGGCAGCAAACTGAATGCATCAACAAGGGAGAGAAAGCAAGCATCAACCTAGATGCTGGATTTTACTGCCGAATTGTCTGAAAAGTCTTGTAATACTAACTTGACTTTGTGATAGTATCTAGTCACATTCCTATTTCAAAGCTGCTCTGATTTGATTGTACATGAGAAGATGATGGTAACACTCCTATTGGAGGGGAAACTTAGCCCTGGAACTGTGCAGTTGGAATATACCAGTGCAATTATGCTGTAAAATAGCTCTACTCAGACTGAGAACTTTATTTCCCATGACATTGAAACCATACCGAGAAAATACACAGAAACGCTGCTGAATCCCAAGACCACACCCTTCACATTCTCTTATATTCAGTCAACAAACATGAATCTTAATTATGACCATTGGGTTTGGTATTCATACTCCAATTTCAGTATCACATTACTGTAGCTAGAGTACATTAATGCAGTTCTGGCAAGTACCAAAAAACACACAGAAGCAGTTATTGATGAGTGTTATTTTAGCTGTCTTCCACATTAAAGTAGGGCTTTATTGCACAAATGGTCCATTTTCACTTGATTTAACTTTAAACTATTTTTTTCAATATGAAGAAATTTAAGAATAAAAAACTCCTGGAACCCCAACATGAAATATTTATGAATACAAATAATAATTTCGCAGAGTTGATGCAGCACTAACCTATAGTTTTGTAGCTGATCTTCTCATTCTAGTAGTACCTTTGCATCTCCGTGAAGAGGAAATTTTGCATCTAACTCCCACTATGAGTAACTGAAGTAGTATGTTCATAAATCTTTGTGTATAGAGAGAAAAATATAGCCTTTAATTGCTCCAGCGCTCAACCACAGTCGGACAGCTTCAAGAGGCCACTTGTGCTCACATGGCAGCAGGCTGGCCTCAGAAATGCTTCACTGAAGGATTCAGACCGGATACAGAAATAAAATCCCAAATCCAATGCCAAAGTCAATTATCTTCATTTTACTAATACTGCATTAGAGAGTCATAAACTCCTCGTAAAACATAATAAATTGGAGTGTAAAATACACATCCTATGCAAATAAGAAAATTATTCATTTTAATACAAAAGGGGAAAATGTCAAACAGAATTTAGGGTTTGATCTTTCCCCGAGGCAAGGGAAACAAAACACTTCCCTCAAAACTCTTATGATCTGACCCACGCAACCTGGAGTGGCTCCTGATGTCAAATTCTTCCAGCTGAAGGAGGCGTTTTGTGGAGCTGAGCCAGGAGCAGAAACCAAATGCTTACTCTGCTCTGCTGGCAAGGCCTGTGTGCAACCAGCCTAAACCCACCGCTACAGCTCTCCCTACCATGCCCCTTGCACCAAGAGATTTATATGCAGACATGGGAACCCGCTGGCAGCGCTGGGGCAGCAGCTTATGCGCAGCATGCTGAAGTCTGTCCTGGACTTCACACAGGTTGTAGATGTGTAAAAGTCGTATTATCTGTGTGGAAATGGTCTGACTGCTGTCCTGTGAGGGAGGGTGCCTACCATCCTCTTGAAAGATCTCTCCTGAGAAAGCCATTCAGATTACGATCTAACATCAGTAAATGTTATTTTCTTCCAACTCCCAGGACGAGGGACTTTGTAGGGAGGGATCTATGTTGTGGACACTGTGAGTAGGGCTGCAAAGAGATGGGACTTTCCCAGTGGACTGCAGGTCAGACAGAGCGCCAAGCCCACAAAAAGGTTTGCTCCTCAGCGTGGGCCTGGGAGGCACCCTCCCAAATGGGAGCACGACTGGAAATGTGGAAAGGGTCTTGTGAAATCTGAACACGAGTGGCCTGAAGAGTTAAGAGAATCGCTGAGATGAAACCAGGCGAAGTATCTCTAGAAAACTACTTTATATTCAAAGATCTGTAACTCGCATGCTTAATGTTAGGAAGTTCTGTGATTATGAAATTATGCTCTTACTTACAGGGTTGTTTTCCACAGAAAATCCAACACCATTAAAACAAAATTATTCACAGGGAAGATCTGAATTTGTAAAAAACTTGCTTCCTATAAGAAAGTCATAAATTTGGCTTGACCTTTCTTTCAGTTGATCTGTGATATTCTGTTTTGCATCAATTCAGCAGTATAGAAAATTCCGATTTTTATCACTTCCTTATGGAAATGATAGCCATATAATACTGCAGAGATACAAGGCCTACAGTACAAGTTGAGGAACACAGAACTGATAAAGAGACACACTCCATCAAGTAGCTGGACTCAGAGGGCACGACTGGGATTGGGAGCATCAGACTCCAAACCGAGAACCTCCTGTTCTAAAGCAATGCAGTTTAAAGGTTCAAAGACTTGTAACCAAACAAGTGGGTTGCTTTGCAAATATAAAGGACACATTTCACTTTGGTAATGCTGAACTGTATTCTTCTGATAAATTTTTAAAGGCTTGGTTTTTTTCAGATTTATTTCCCCCTGAATTAATTTCATGAGAAATTTCCATTTTTATTCCCATTCTGGAATGAAAAAAATGCTGGAACTTCCCCTGAGATAAAATATCCAAGTTTCACTTACTTCAATCTGTATACTTTGCTTGCCTGCCATTTCAGAGGTTGTTAAAAAGCTGAAGTACCCACAACATTAATGTGATCTTAGGAAAGCCTGTGGAATTAGGTCTCTGCCCCTCCCTCAGGAAGCCCTCACAGAGGAAGATGCAGTGACAATGTTTCACATCTCAAAGATTTCCAACAAGACATCTGTGTGGTGAGGCCTCATGGGGTCACCAGCAATTTGAAACATCTACAGCAAAGTAATTCTGCATATTTTAGGTTTGCCACAACATATTTACTTTCTCATTTATTTTGGACTTTGTTATACAGTCTGTTATATAGTCATATTGTTTATAGAACATGCAAAATGTGATAATGATGCTAATTTTCCAAATGTAAGTCTGTGCTGTATTCTGCTTATATACATCACAATCTTATTTTAGACATGCTGTGATTAAGATCATATGTAGATCTCAGAATTGCAGCAATTGTGCTATTGCAGCATAAAGCATCACCAATAAGAGCAATCTAGGAAAGTTATAATGGGAAAATGCAATTACTCTTTGATGTTTGACAGCAAGGTCAATGTTTTCTTCTGGCAATAGTCATGATGTTGTTTATTTGCATCGGCTGTGCTAGCTAATACCTTGATTACTTCTGCATGGAGGTAAAACATTAGTTATTCCAACATCATAAACAGACTCATCAATTTCATTATATTAAAACTTATGACAGCTTACCAGGTTTGTTAGTTTATAAACTATAAAAATATATAAATTACACTCTAGTTACTGCCATGTTTATTCTCTGTGGTTAATGAAAATAGAATGTAAATATAAGTAACCTAATCCGGATATATTTTGATTTTTTTTTTTCAGAAAATTATGCTACAGAAATAATGTATTTCATGATGCCTGGGAACACACACCACTTGTCAAAGGGATGCTTTTTATTATAACATTTACCTATTCAAAAGCTTACTTAGGAATGGATGTGACAAAACTATTTTAATGTTAATTTTTTTAATAGATTTTTAAGAAAGCACCGAATGCATAACTTACACATGTATTTTGTATTCATCCTAAACCCATTATTGACCTTTAGGATCACCAAGATGTATTTGAGATTTATGTTAAAAGATTTGCTTCACTCAGTTACACCTATCCCCCTCTACTTTTTGTCAGGTTACCACTGCATCTCTCCTGCACAGACAGCATCTCATGTAAGATAGTAACTGTACAAAGTTTTATAGAGAGTTAAGTATAGAAACTTTTTAAAAGTTATTTTTTAAGACATGAGGATCTGCTATAAAAGTATGTATTTTAACTACTTAATGATGAAGATAGTAATAGTACAGTTGCATGGAAATAGTTAAAAAAAATTTTGCAGTGTATGTAACTGAACTACAAACTCCTTTCAAGTTACCACATATAATAAACTCTGTTGGTTAAGAATCTCATGAAAAAAATCTATATGCTTTGCAAAGTCCATACAGCATCCTAACTCGTTTTTAGGAAAGCACGTGCCAACTTTTCAATTGCAATTAGACTTCAGAACAAATAAAAGACTATTTTAAAAGCTGATCACTCACCTTCATGGATTTTGAAAAATTCAGGTAAACATAAAATAAACATGGTAATTATTCCTAGTATTAATCTGGAGAGTTCTGATTTTCTCAAAAGCAAGCACATGTCACTGAAGCACTCCCATCTAACATAGTGGTGGTAACTTCCTTCCTGGTTTAGCTTTTAACTTAGTGCAGACTTTATGCAAAATAACGACTATTCATTTCCTTTTTCTAATATGACTTTTCTTTTTGCTTGTATGTATGTTGAGTTGTAGAGAGCTAAGTTGTGTTCTTGCATTGGCATAGATAAGGATGATTCAAATGAATATGCTGAAGATAAAATTCATGTACCACAATGAAAATAAGAGAAAAATAATGCACAGAAACTATTTTATGCATTTGGGGCAGTTTTGTTTTAGGAACATCAACCCCTAATGGCCACTTTCATATACCTTCTAAAGAGTAAATGAATCATCTTTGCGAAGGAATTTTGTTCTCATTTGGCCACGAACACTTTTTAAAAATTAGTCACACCCTTATTATAAAAATGAGTCAGAACCACATGAGTCAGATATGGAGATTTTATTGTTTTATTTATATACATATGCATTTGGACTAGGGGGAAGATAATTTTATTTAATACAGAATCTTTAAGACTTTAACAGAAATTTAATTTGATCATTACAACCTCAAGCTTCTGATCTGGCAATAAGTGATGTACTAAGTACAATGAACTGTGTGTGAGATGTTCATATGGTCATTGCTGGTGTATTCTTAGAAGATGACAGCCACCATGATATTCCATAAATTCTTCTTGCAGATGAGACTGCAAAGAACATTTCTGAAATGTTGCAAATAAAAGGACTCTGAATAATGCATATGTAAAAACCATTTGACTCAAATATAGAGTATATACAGTATGAAGGATTTAATTAATTCAGAAAGGTCTCTTCTGATGTAGTATTTTCCCCACAACCCATTAAATATTGAGTACTACCAAAATGAAGCAATGCTGTTGAAGTTAAAATAAGAAATGTCCTAAAAACATGAAATGCCCTTCTTGTAATCTAGTTGTCTCAGAAGATGAGTAACCCAGGTGGAAGCAAATACAGTAGTCATTCTATAGGAAGACTCTTAATGAAGCTGTAGTGAATACAAATTTAATGCGATAATTTAAATGTAGCACTTTTATGCAATGAAAGCAATGAAACCAAAGCAAAATTAACTGATTTTTTTTTGTCAGTGTGGTACAAGAGAAGTAATAAGATACAAAAAATCATAGGTATGAATTTTAAATGTAAAATACTGCACAGTTTATATTTGTCATCTGTGAGCAAATTAGCTCTGTGGGACACCGCATTGCCCCTTAAGTATCTTCCATATCAGTGATTTATATTTGCCTGTTTTCAGGGTTGCACAGTGTTCACCCATCCTTTCAGCGCAGAAGGAATGGAGAAAATACTGGAAAATAACAGGAGGACTTTGTCAAGTAAGATGTGTATCTAATTCCTTTCTGATACATTCAGAATTGCGTCATTGTTGGTAATGCCCAAGGTCAAAATAAAAATTGCCCTATAGGATCACACCCAGGTTCAGCCTAATATAATTGTGGAATATGTTGAGTCTCGGATTCTATAGAAGAAGGCTTCCAAGAACTCTGCAGTAAGCAGATGGGGAGTATCTATTTTAGGGCATATTTTAGTTTCGCTTCTGGGTTCAGGAGGCCCACGTATGATGTGTCTGCACATCCCCCAGGGTCACCCTTATTCAGCTCTGTGTGTGACCTGCTGAATCACATCTGTGTGTGCAGCCTGACCTGCCAACTGGTTTGAAAAACATGGGCTTTCCTTCCTGGGGACATGCTTCCCTCTGCCCAGCTCACAATTTTTACACAGCTGGAACAATTAGTACCTCTGAAAATCCTAGCCTTCAGGTAAATTTAGTTAAAATTGGCTAAATCATTTAGAGTCAGCTGGGATGAGAAGTGGCAGACAGACAAGTGCACAGCCACGCAGGCCACATTTCCTTACAGAATTAGGCGAAGACAGTGGTACGAACCTCATTACTGCATCAGACTCGCACCACCACGCCTCAGCAATGATCTCCAAGGCCTTAAATCAGTTTTATCAGTTGGAGGCACATCTGACTGTCACACAGCCTGTTAATTTGAAGAATTATACTACCTTGGGATGGCCGAGGTCACTGGTAAGGCATTGCAGAACAAGGCTGGCAAAGGCTGGAGCGGGTTTGCCCATTAAGAGTTGCCCATTAAGAGGTGCCCATTCCAGGCTGCCCCAGCGCCACGTGCTGCTGAGGTTCTGAGGGGAGGTTAATGGTGGTGCTGTGTGTCACCGCGCATTTATTCCACTTAAATGCGGGAATGGGAAGCTACGGAAACGCTTGGCTTTGTGGTTTTAGAACACAGGGAAGGGCACACGGGGACAGAACGAGACCTTTCATGCGGTTAATCCAGAGAAACCCCACGGAAGGGGTCGCTGCCCCGCCGGGAGGGGCAGCGCAGAGCAGAGGAGCGGCCTCGGCTCGGCTCGGCTCGGCTCGGCCCCGCCCGGCCCGGCCCGGCCCT
>VWYH01006042.1:72877-185941 GCA_013399365.1 Pampusana beccarii
CGCTGCTGCCCCCGGGCCGGGAGGCGGCGGGCTGAGGTGGGGGGGCGGGGAGCCGGGCACGGCAACGGCGGCCGA
The DNA here is from genome assembly GCA_013399365.1 of Pampusana beccarii. Lineage (NCBI taxonomy): Eukaryota > Metazoa > Chordata > Aves > Columbiformes > Columbidae > Pampusana > Pampusana beccarii. Next base: position 72,953 of record VWYH01006042.1, read on the forward strand.
GGGGGCGCGGGGTCTGTGTCCCGGCGGGCGGGGCAGCCCCTGTGGGTGACTCGGTTCAAAGCATTGAGAGCGAAGACCCGGTAAAAGTGCACTTAACACACTAGGCTTTCAGGTATTTGCCCCTTTGTCTCTTAACTCTCACGTTCGTAATTTAGTGAAAAACTAATTTTTGTTTTTTTGTGAGACTAATCGAACAGAGTAGAGCACTGACTGCCAAATACCAAAATGGGGAGTGATGCTGTTACACGGGGAAAAAAAAAGTATAAGTGTTGAACATCAAACGACTGCTGTTTATATGTGTTACTGGTTCATGTTTCTGCTTAAAGCCTTGTTGTGGCTTTGGGCTTTGAACTCGCGCTGGTTGAGCAGGGATGTAGCTCAGCAGCCCAGCTCGAGTCAGGCCGTCCATGGCTCTGTATCGGGGTGTTCTATGGGGTGTTCTAGCAGTGAGGACAGGGTTTGGCTGGTAATGTCAGAACAGTAAAAAGGGAAGGCTGGGTTTTGTGGATATGTTTGACTTAGAAGTTAATTATGAAATTATATAAGCCAAACTCCAAATGCAGTCTTATTTTCAAGTAAAAATTATCAGTCAAGTTTTCCCTCTAGCATGAGTAGGAGTAAAAATTTGAACTCGTGGTTATGTCAGTGTAGCTTTTGTAGCTAGACAAACTTTAGTCATTGTGGGGATGGATCCTTTTCAAAAAAAAGATCGCAAGATGTGTTTTTGTGAGCTGTTCATTAATTTTACCAGAAAAGGTCTCTGATCATTTCTGATGAAGGTATTTTGCATGAGAATTTCCAGAGACATGTGTGGATGAATATTTAAAAACAGAAGGGGAAAAAATAAAGTGCCTTGTTCTTGAACTTCATAAGTGCATTCCTGATGGAGGAGATTGTGTTCTCATCTTGTGTTTTTCCTGTTTTCCGCTGAACAGTGCTAAGGGCCATAAAGCAGGATAGAACCAAAATAATAATAAACCTAATCTGAGTCAGATAGCATTTTCCTGTGCCATGCCTCAGCTTCATTGAACCGGCCCTCTGGTGGGCAGATCCACGACTAAAGCTGGTATGTTTTCTCCATGGCAATAGATGTTAACACAATCTATTTCATAGAAATGCAATGACTGCAAATTTGAAATAGAAAAAAAAAAAGCATGAAAATAAAAAACTCTTCCATTAGACAATTATGGTGACACAGTAATTGCAAACTGTTGCTAGCAATGACAATTCATACTGATGAACTTGTTCCAGTTCTCTGGAGTTTGATATCACCAGTGCTTTTAAAAAGACTTTTACTTGGTTGTGTTGATGTTTTGTGTTTTTGTTGATGTAATTCAGTGTTTTGTGGTGTGGTAAAGATTATCTAATCAGACCCAATAATGAAAGTTTCTACAGGCTTAAGAAGTTACAAGGTGATTTTGCTTTTCCCTTACACAACTCCTACAGGGAGGAAGGTTACCTCCTCCCCTGTCAATTAAATTGCCTTTAATTATAGCAATCTTACAGAGTAGAAGAATTCATTAATTACAAACGTAACTATCCACTATTTGCCTTTTTTTCATAAAACCAACAAAATGTTTCATTCAAAATCCCCAGCAGAACAACTGCTGACCATAAGTACATGTATTTGCTCTATGACCTAAAAAAAAAAACCCAAAAAACCAGTCGCCTAGGAGAGATGAGATTCTGTGCTCCAGATGCAAGAATGAGGTGCTGTTACTGTTCAGACAGCCAGAAGGTTCTTGCAGCTAGTAGGAAAGATCAGACCATGAGAGGTCAGATATTAGGTATCACATTATGCATGCAGGTGTCGTACGGGGCTACGTTTTCTTACATTTTAAAGTGCCTGTAGTCAAGTGCCAAACCCATAGTAGACACACAGTGTTTCAGCAGGCTGGGTTTTCTGAGCAGAGGTCTTGCTTTGGCTGGAAAATTTTTAGTAGCCTGTACATTAGAAAAGCTTGAGAACCACTGTGACAGCAAGTGTGAATTTTAATAGAGCTGCTCCATTAATTGCAGCATGTTTAGTGGTGGTACTTGGCTTTATTTCCCAATATAGTCAGTGTCACTCTTTGGCAACAGTGTTCAGTTTAAATGCTCCATGTGACAGGGCAGTTCTTCGCTGATCTTTCCTTCATGGAAAAGATAGGAGTGAAAATGCACTAAGATTATTTAAAAGAAAAAAAACCACAAAACTCTTGGAATCCAATGTTTCTTGAGAATTTATGTATTCAAATTTCATATTCATTTCCCCTCTTTCTTTTAGAGTCTTTGTTGTGTATGTAACTTGGAGTTGTGGAAGGAACGAGGGAGACAATTGTGTGGTGTCACGCTTTTGTTGCCTTCCTCTCAGAAAGTTTAGGAATCACAAACAAATGGAACAAAGCTCTGTCTGAACAGAGTAGGCAATCTGCTTTCAAAATTCAGCCCCTCTTATATGGTTCGTGTTTGTTTGCACTGTCATTTTTCTGCCTCTAGATTTTTTCGGCTACCTCACATTTTTGGAAGAAGGAAGACAAATGGAACTACATGATTCTTTGAACACCTAGAGATCATTCCGGTGTTACAGGTAATTATTGTATTTACTTGCTTCTAACAATAAGTTATGCTGCAAGGAACGTGATTTTAGCCCACAAAGGTACTGGGTCTTCCTTACACCTGAAATTTCATCTTTTTTGTTATGCATCTTGTGAGGGCTTCCTTCTGGTGAGCGTACACAAGCAGGAATTTGCTTTGTTTTTGTGGACTTCACATCCTGGCGTTTGGAACACTTTAATATGAGTTCGTCACTTTTGCTCTTTATCAAAGCATGCTTTATAAAAGACTGTCAGTGTTCCTATAAAGCTCAGTTTTAATATTTTCAAAATCTATGACAAACCTCTAACTATGAATCTTTTAATCATTATGGGAAAAGTGATACTGAATCTGTAAGACAAAATACTGCTTTAGATAGATGCTTATGAATAGAGGCCCACCAACTGCACAGTCAAATCTCATTACTTCAAACAATGCTGACTGGTTTTCACTTTTTTTTTTTGGAAGGAAAGTAGTAAGATTGTTCTAAGCTAAAGCAATTTTCAAAGGGAATAGCTTTGACATTTACACAAAGCAAAGGGATGAAAGAATGTCGAAAATATGAATATATACAAGACTCTAGCTTTATCTAAACTCTCTGTAAAGTAAAATACTGCTGAAAAAATAGTGATGAGGGTGAGAAAAGCAGACTGATTTAGGAATACTAGGTTTTACTAAAACGACAAAACCTACTTTCTTGACTGTGGGTTATCTCTGGCTTGGGACTGTTGATAAAGAAATGTACTCCTTCATTTATTAATGTCATGGTATGGGTACAGTAGAGAGATGGTCTTTCTCGCTCTTCATGTCATCTGTCACTTCACTGGCAATTTACAATATACATAACATTTTTAACAGTACATGCTTTAATTTGTTCTGTTGTGTATTTTTCTACCTCTCTGGTTCTTGATAAAGTTTTTGGCATAGCATATTGTAGTATTATTTGTATTTTGGGGGGCTGTAACCTTGGACTAGCTTTCCAGGAGCAAGAAGTCTGCAGGAATGTTGCAGTTCTATGTGCTGGAATAGCAGGAAGTGTGTTTCGGGTACTTGTAGCCCAGAGTGATGGCTGAGCACCAGCTGCAGTGTCCTTTGTGGCTGTCTGCTGAGACAGCTCCAGCCCAGAATTACGCAACTCTTGAGACATAGTTTTCATTTGGGGGATCACAAAGTGCTTGAGAATTCTGGGTGTAGTTATTACAAGGTCTTGCTTTTCTTTGGGCGTTTTCTGTGTGTGGCCATCGCACTTATGAGTTGAGAATCATGAGTGGGATGTTTGCAGCTTGAGTCCATTGAGATCCTTGAATTTATTTGTATTGCTCCATATTAAACTATTGGGAGGAATTTCAGTATTCTTATTTTCTTTTGTATAGATTAATTATACCTTTATTTCAGATGTATGATATTTACTTCTCTCCCTATTGCACCAAAAAAAAGGCTAATGTGTTTTTACTTAGTATTTGAGCTAAATGAAATTCATCCACATAAGCTGCTTATACTTAGAAATATATATAAAAATAGCACTTTTCTATTCCTGTTTCTCTGATCTCAAAGAAGAAGAAGCAGCTTTTAAGATGCCTAACGAGTTTGTTCCAAGTTTATGGTTGCCAAAGTGTTATAGACTTTGGCAAGTAATTGGCAGTCAAACTGCTGGCACTAGCAAAGGTGATCATCAGTACCAACAGCAGGAGAGTATTTGATGTTATATTACTCTACTATGTGTTTTCCTTCAATGCAGACTTGTATAACACCAAAAAAGAATCTGTTTCTTACTCTGCATTCTTGTCATCAATGCCAAATATTTCAGTGTTGTATAGCAGAATGATGCTTTTTGTACCTGATGCTGCAAACTGTGTGTCCAGGTAGAGGTTGAGAGGTACCTGCTTATGTTTGATGTATTTCTCTGTCATTACTCAGGTCAGATAAATTAAAAGCAAAAGATTATAAAGAACATGAGAATGAAACTCAAGCAAGTGCCAGTCGGTCTTCTTTCAGGTGCCTTGAGATTCAGCTTTGTCTACAGAGATACTTCCACCATTTTATTTATCCTCTCCTTTGTTAGAAGCCTTTCCTGGACAACCTGTTAACCCAGGGGCAACAATAATCTGAAAATTATCATAATTGAGTCACATATGTATGGCAACAAGCAGTTGGGGAAACAAGTCTTTCTTGACTGCCATGTTTTCTCAGAAATAATAGGCTTTATTTAATTTCTGGTCATAAAGGATTGACCTTTAGGCAGGCTTTTTTCCTCTTTTCCTTTTTTTGCCTTTTTCCATTTCTTTCCCTCCTCAGTCAATCTATATCCTTGTTGGCATCTTCCACCATAGATGACATCAACACTTTCCTGAACTTTAGAAATTATTAGAACTGCTAAAGTTCCCCAGAAATTACTTTGAGAACAGACCGTTTGTTTTCACTGTTTTGCAGTAGTTCAAAATAAGGTAGCTCCACTTACCGAAGTAGACGACCTCCTCCAGGTTGTCAGCATTTTTAGGCTTGGCCTGTGCCTTTTTCTCTACTTGTCACGGAAGTTATAAAGAATTTGAATAAAATATCAAAATGTACTCCAAAGAGAAGGAACTGAAAAGGTGGATTACTACAGGAAAAATCCTTATTCCCATTTTACTGCATGGTAGAATGACTAATTAGCTAGCAGACTGCTGATTAATAATTATGTCTTGTGGACTATGCTAGTAATTTTCTAGAGGACTAATTTATGTGAAGTTGAGAGAGGTATTGATTTCAATCTCTTCAGAGGAATACTTTGCCAATTAATTACCTCCTATGGCAATTCTAAGTGCAACTGATGTTAAAATTCCTGGTGTCTTCCTTAACAACGGAACATAATTTGAAGAAGAATTTTTGATCAGTCACTTGGGTTCTTTCAAGGGCATCCATGCTTTTTTTTCAGAATTAATGGAAACCTGTTTATAAAATTGTACAAGATGTTTTTGTAAAACAGTGAAATTTAAGGTAGAGTACTGGCTTCATGTCTTTGAAAATGTGTTGGGATAGACTTGTCCCACTGCCTTAGCTGATACTTTTGTCAAAGTAGCTGATATATGTTGTATTGACTCTGTTGAAAGTAGTTTTACTTAATTAAAACTTTAAAAGGATTTAATCAACTTGCTTAAAATTTGTATTGCTTTTCAATTCAAGAAATTGCTACTTAAATAAACATTCTAATTTTGTTTTGTGAAAACTCATATGGCCCTGTATTATACAGTCAGTGGTGATGGATTTTTTTTGTTGAAAGAGTGTATTCATTATTCTTGACATCTTTTTAGATATATTCTAAGGATAAATACCTTTTTAATTTTGAGAAATGTCACCCCTTACAGTTTCAAAAAGCCACAGCTTGCCCAAATGTTTTGCATAATTACAGCCTTTTAAACTTTGAAAAACATCTTGAAAATGTAAGGTGGTTCTCATGCCTACACTTACTGGATTTTATATGAGGGAGAGGAGGAGCAGAATGTCTTACCTGAAAAGAATGAAAGCCTAAGTAACTAACAAGAGTGCTGTGGGCAATTTCATGTTTTCAGACCTGTTTCTAATAGTCTTTCCTTTGTTATTTCTTGTGGCTTGCAATTGAAGGCTTTTTGTTCAGCTAGGGAGGCTTTCTGTCTCCAACAATAAAGCAATTCTCACCTTGGCAAAGCATTACACCAGTAGCATTGGAAAGAACAACATTAAATGAAAAATTAATTAATTATGTGAAACACTGGGTCTTATGAGGCCAGAACCATGCCTATTTCTTCATCACTCTTTGCTTTTGTGATTACAGTGTTCTGTATTTGGTTAAAAAGAAATCTCTCTTCTCCAGTCTCAGTTCTGATTAAAACTTAAACCTGTGAAAAGAGAGGCTCTGCAGGAAACACTTTCTTTACTAACTGGTATCTGAGGTGTGTTTTTCTTGTGAAATGCCATAGTAATAGCAATTACTGAAAAAGAAATTTAATATTTTGAAAAGCTAAACACAAAACATAAAAAATAGTTCAACTTTGCAGTTGAAAGTTTTCAATTGAGTGGATTTTTTAATATTTTTAAATAATTTCTGCTCTGCTTCCTACTAGTTTCCCTCAAGTTCTCTCTTTTCATCGTTTTTAATCAGTTTAATTAATAGGCAGTGTATCTTAAAAGCTGGACTTACATGGAGCAGAATGTATTTCCTATTCTTCCCTCCATTGTTTCACACAATTTTTTCAGATTAAGTGAGAGTGTGGTAGTGTTTACAGTTTTTTTAGCCCTTTTGTGCTCTGTGCTGCTTGTGGTGGCCATATTCTCAACTGCAGGAACTGTTTACACATTACATTTTTAATATTGAATTTGAATGGAAAGATCTTGCAGCTTATTGAAGTATAAGCAGTTTCACTTTCTAACATACCTTTCTGTGTATGTTATTAATGAAAGGGAAAGGGCAATGAAGGAAGAGAGAGGAAAGAAAACCCGGTGGTCAGGTCTTTATACCATTCTGCTCTTAAAAAATGTTTTCAAAGTATGCTGAGCTATTGTGTAATTATAGCTATTCAGAACCAAAAAAAGGAGAGAACTACATTAATTCAAACCTCTTTTAGGTTATTTTTTAAATGCTGGTATTTTTTCTGATGTATCTTCCACTTCCCTTGCTTTCTCCAATGCTTTTTGAAGCTCTAAGAGGAAATATTGATAACATTTTGATATGGGCTATATTGGCATTATGGTGATGTAATCTGCCTGGTAGGGGTTTGAGTTGATTTGTGTGGAAATACTATCATTCGTTACTTAAAAAAAGAAGCTCACACCGTTCTTATGCTTACTGTAGCCTCGATTTCAGAGCCAACAGAACTTGTCAGCATCAGGCTAAAGAAACCTGTAGAACAGAAGAAATACCCACAGCACCAGGCTGTGTTAATATGATATACATTCATAATTTGCAGTAAGACAAGAATCAAGTCCAGAAAGGTTTACTAACCTGCACGGTAAAGAATACAAATAGTAATATGGCTGAATTTCCAAATTAATTACATGTTTACAAGTACTGTGTTTGAGGAGACAAAGGAGAAGCTCATGGGAAGATGAGGTTTTTGTCAGTGGTTTTGGTGGTTGGATTATTTGCAAGCAAGTTTTTACGTGTTACCAGCATAGACATTTTATGTTGACTTTTGCACAAATAAGCCATTACCCAGGTAGTTGCCTTTCAGATGAATAAACAATGTAGAACACTTTACTTATTATATCCATATGCATTTTTCTGGTGGATATTCTAAAATATATGCTAATATTCTAAAAAGAAGTACCTTTGAATATTAAAGGATCACTTGGTCCTTGCCAAAGATTAAATCAAAGTTTAAGTCTTGCCCTTTTACGTGCAGTAAGAGAAATGGTATTATTACATGTAAACATAATCACAAGCTTGTGCATTCAAACTGTAATTAAGGCATTAAGAAAGTAGATCATTTAATGATGCTATCATAATTTAATAAGGCTTGGCAAGTTCTTCACCAAGAACCACAGCATTTTAGACTTGGAAGTATTTTCCAAGGAAATTAATTAGCTAAAATTAATCTATGAGTTTATAAACATGCAGGCAGATCAAGTGATAAGTAGTAGAACTATTTTGTACTTCCTCTTACTTCTTGGGCTTTTTTTTTTTTTCATTAACAACTGCGAATTTAAATTGCACCTTTGCATAAGGAATCAACTGACGTTTTGTCCAAAGAGCAATTGTAGTTAAAACACATTAAGTGATTGTTTTAGTAAATATTCAAACGTTATTGTTTGAAAACTTACAAGCTCAATGAACGAGAATACTTTTTAGAAACAGTAAAGGCTAAATTAGGAATTCTTAAAACTTTGAGCTAATCGGGAGGATAGATGGATGTGTAAATGATTGCAGACCATCTAAATCTGATGAGATCTACATGCAATAGTACAGTATGTTAGTTTTTTATTTCCCTTGAGAGTTACACAGAGTTGATATGAGAAAAAGAAAAAAACACTGGCTAAGCAAATAGTGGAAGGTTTTTTTCCTCAATTATGCCTTCTCCTTCTGACTGTTTAGCCATCTGGGTTCAAGAGTTTTCTCTGTTTTGAGTATGCTGCTGTGGTATTGGCCTCAGGACCGCAGTTTGGGTCATTGTCCTCTGTTCCTCCTGGGGGTTGGCTTCCGTGGCTGTTGTCTGCTGCTCACTCTGTGCAGAACAGGAAATGTTTTAGGATTCCTGTAAAAACATGGGTGAGACAGCTAAGGTGGGGATCAGTATGGCTGGTAGGATAGCTGAATAGTTAACTCTGCAAGTACTTTAATGATGTAAAGGTTTAATTGATGGTCTAGACTTTTACAGTTGCTTTCTTTCTCAAGGTCATTTCAGTTTTATGCAATTGTGGAAGGGTTCCCCAGATGAGCTGGATTTGTGTCTTTTGGCTTATCAGTTCCTCCCTAATAACATTGGTGACTACTTGCCAATTTTTCATCAAACTCTGGCAGAATAGAGCCTTCATTGTGTTTGAATTCCTGAAAGATTTTGAAAATATATGGGTAGGTAGGGCCCGCCAAATAAGTAAAACTATTTGACCTGCCAGCTGATGAGCCCGTCTGCTTCTGGGTCTGAATGCGACAAAGGATTTGTTTGTCTTGCCTGTCCTGGGATGTGTGTGCATGTGGGTGAGGGAGACTGTGTGGGATGAAGCCTGCAGGAGAACTGAAGGTACTGTTAGAAGAGTTTGTAAAATAAATATTAGTGGGGAACCTGAGGTTACTTCTGCATGAAGCTGCAGCGACAGAATGGAGAACCTAAGAAACCAGTTTACTGATTATATTTAGGAATATTTGGTGACTTGATACATAGTTTAATCTAAGATTTAATAGTATCCAAACACAGAATTAAACGATATTTTTGCTTGTGTGCCTCAGATACATATTATTGTAAGCAACATTGACTCAAGGCAGAAGGCTAGTTTAATTTTAGAGTCAAGGAGATCATTAAATGTACTGTGTATTGTTCTGCATGGTTTTTTCCTAATAATGCTTCCTTGAGCCAAATCACTGGTAGAATCAATTGAAGCCTTTAATTAACATCTCTAATTTAATCATGTTGCTTTTACGACTTTGTGAAGCTTATTGTAACATGAAAAACCTATCATCAAGATACAATGCTTGTAATTACAGCAAGTAATACAAGGCATTTTATTGTGTGTTTATAAACAAATATATGTATGATCCAATTTAAACATCTCTGGGACTGTTTGAGTATGAATACTGCTCTCTGGTATTGATCTGTGATTTCAGTGCTTATTTTCAAATTTACAGTTATTGCTGTAAATATTGCTTGCTATGGAGAAATAAGATGAAAGACCTGAGTGTTCTGCTCTACAAGATGATAATACTTTCTAGTAATGTACAGCTGTCAGCTACTAGTGCATCTAATTATAAGCAGGAGTTTTAGTAGTGATTGGTGATGATTCATCTCACAAGTTCTTATTTGGAACATGAACACTTAAATGCTCTTTTAAAAGCCTTTACTATAATACATACATTTCATAAGAAATTGAGATTATTTCTTTGTGTGGCATTTCTTGCATAGTCGTTGCTTCATCCGTGTTCAATGAATTGTATAAAGAACGATCATCAGTGGCAAGCTCAATTGGGGAAATGTTATTTTGCACCATACTGTTGTATTCAAGTAAATCATATATATTTACAGTTGACACAGAAAATCTTAATACCACGCATGGGGAGGGGGGGAAGCATATGCACAGTATCCTTTTGATAATGTTCTAACAAAATGCTTCTAAAGTATTTCTTTAAAAAGTAAGGCACTTAGTACTTTTGTTTATATGTATAAAAGATGAAAGGAGTATTTCATTTAGCAGGGGGATGAGAATAACCTGTTATGGAGCAACATTTCCATTCAGTAGGGTGGAACTGATGTATTAAATTCCTCTCCTCCTGTACGTCTAGTTATCATGGTTGGCAGATATCTTCTGTGCTTGTAAGGGTTATAACCACAAACTGGCAGTAGATCAAAATGTTTTCTTTTCTTTTTTTATCTGCCTAATTTAGCTTACCAAAATGGTTGATTTCTATCCAGCTGTTAATTTTAAAGCTGTGGTGGCATAAATGCACTTAATCGATGTGAGTGCACAAATAGAATTAAGATGCTCATTTGATAGGTTATGTTGCTTTCATATTACTTGTATGATAAATGCAGATTGTTATTAATTAAAATAAGTCTTTACTTGTCACAGCAGCCATTCCTGTAAAGTCAGTATAAGTACTTTAAGGTCTAGTTTAAATCCATAAGTCCACGGAATAAGTAGGTGACGGTCAACTAGGTACTTGATTTCTCTTTTGCCACCTTACAAAGAGATCAACAGTTCACACAATCGCAGAATGGCTGAGACTGGAAGGCACCTCTGGAGGTCAGCTGGTCCAACCTCCCCTGCTTAGCCAGGCTCGCCCAGGGCAGGTTGCCAAGCACTGTGTCCAGACAGCTTTTGACTGTCTCCAAAGATGTAAACTCCACAGCCTTCCTGGGCAACCTGTAATCAGTCATTCTCACACTGAAAAAGTGTGTCCTTACGTTTAGGTGGAACCTCTTGTGTTCTAGTTATTGCCTGTAGCCACTTGACCTGTCACAGGACACACAAGTGTTCTATATGAACCAGTATCATACTTGAGCTGAAAACATGTAGGATCTGAAGTGTAGTCTTCTGTTGCATATGGAAATCTTTGTGCCTCCCCCCACCTCATCTGAATAAAATAAACAGCAAACCAGGCTGTTGCTCTGTATGGGTTTTCTTGTGCTGCTGCTGAGCTGAGTGCTCTCAAGTCAGTGTTTCTGAACATATGGCTTGCACCTCCCAAGGGAAGTGTGCAATGCAGAGTGGCAGAAAGTTGCAGTGTGGTGCCAGTAATTTGGCTGCAACTCATTTCTGCCAGTCAGAACAATGAATATAAGTGCATACAGTCAGCAACTGTGGGTTGTTTTCCTCTCTCTTGGATGAACTAAGCTGTTGCTGCTCTAAGGGACCTTTCACATAACCACGAGCCAGAGCGTTTGCACATATTAAAAACACTGGGATAGGAAGTGATTATTGTGTTATAGAACACAGAGCACGAACATAGCTATCTTCTTGAAGTCTTTGTTGAGCTATTTCAGTAATTTTGGGGATGGAACACAGGAACAGGCAACAAAAAAGAAAACAAACATTTAACATTTATTTTAACATAGGTGTAGTTATAAGCAGAATTGCAGTTTGGGGTTTGTCTGTCGCAGTTTTCTTTGAAAAGTTATTTTAATGCCTCAAATTAATATTTTAAAGTTTAAAAATCCCTTTTAAAAAGTGTTAAATTTTGAATGGCTTTTTATGCTGTAAGTATGCATTTGATTAATTGATGAACATCTTACGGTCAGTGAACCTTTCCTGTGCTTTAGAATACATAACTAGGATCACTAATAATTGGCAATAATATATTACTTTATCACATTTTAATGAGTCTAGTTATGTCTAAAACATCTTTTTATATTTAATGCTTTCATTAAGCTGTATTTTTTCAAGAGAGAAGCAACTCTTGCAGTAAAAACAAAGACTTTATCTAATTATTTTGACATTCTCATTTTTAACTGGCACTTAGAAAATATTCATGATACTTTTAAGGACTAGCTGAGCCCCTAGATGCCCCTAGATCTTCAATTTAAAAATGGATAATTTTAAATCAGTGTGACAAACTAAATAACTTGAAAAGATTGTATCTGAGATGCCCTGAAGTTGGGTGGTGATAGTTTTTTGAAGCCAAACCATAGTGGTGACAGGAAAATGTTACCATGCAAAGTTGTGTTGAGATTCAAATCTTAAAAGTGCCTCAGAAAGGTATTCCATAAACATATTTGTTTGTCTGAAAATTTAGCTGACTTCCTAGTGAAAAAGGAAAAGTCATAATGAATAAAAACACTCAGACCTTATTATTTAAATAATATTTTTTCCGTATTTCCCAGTGATGTGATTAATAACATTTAGATAATATCTTCCCTCAAAACATACAGTAGAAGTATCTTAGGAGTTAAAATGTTGTCTAAATTCTAACTAGTTATGCTGGGTTGCAATCTTCCTTTAACACTCATATGAATAAACGTATATAATATCAAAGAATGTCAGAAGTTTTTGGCTAGTAAAAGAATATTTTTATCTCTGTGGAGATAAACTGTTCTGAAGATCTTGAGAAGAGCAATTTATAAAGGTGTCATGCCATGTTCTTGGTGTTACCTATTTCCACAATTGCAGATTTAACATGCGGTATGCATTTAAATGGTTTTCTTTTGTTCAGAAGGCAGAATCTGGGAAATTGTCCCCCACTACAATCTGTGGGAATGTATTATTACTTCGAGGAGCTGCTCATATGAGAGAAGTTGTGTTCTTCAGTGCTGAGGTGCTCCACTCTTAGGAATATCAATCTGATCAGTCAAAATCAAAGTTCTCAGAATTGTCTCCACAGTAAGCTTACACAACCTTGTTAATGTGAACAGAACTGTGTTCTCCATGAGGGCAGCGTACCTATATTTAAAATGTTATGATTCACCACAAAATAGAAAATGGTTATTCAGCCGCAACAGTGACAAAGGTCAGAAAAAAATGGGGTATAAGCACTCTTGGTTTTTCATTAAACAAAAACTTTTGCCTTAGTAAATGAAAAAAATATTTCAGAATCCTTACAAAGTCTGTATATGCTGTGTGTGACCAAGATGGTACGGTTCAGCTCACCTTTTCAGCGGGTTTCTCAGAAGTGGGTTAGTGCATCAGAAAGATGTGTGATGGGAGGCCATAGACTAGGGGTGGGCATTTGGCTTTGTGAGCACCAGTCACCAGCCAAGATGTCAAAGATGAGGTTTGGGTGGTCCTAGTAAGTGAAAATCCTAACAGTTCGTCATTGGGATCTCCTCAGAAGTCTGTTAACTCCAGCAGGGGACCTGATAAAAGTTATCACATTATTTGTAGTAATAAAGATGGTCCCGAGCAAGAAGAGGCTCTCAGTTATTTCTCAGCAATGTTGTCAATTTAAACTGAAGAATTAAGTGGCACTTGTCTCATCTTGTCATTTGTAAACCAAACTTGTACGTAATTTATATGAAACAGAACTATTTTAGATAATTATGCAGTCTGTCCTAGAATTGTAATTTAGGAGAGTCTATAGAGGAGCAAGAGTTTGTATAATCTAGAAAAATGAAAGAAAATAAAAAACAGTTTTGTGTTTTGGTCTCTTAACATTTTGTTTTCTGATCTCCGTTTGAGCCCATAGCTTCACAGCCGAAGAAAAGCAGTAATTAGGCTGTATTTCCCAGTAAGTCATAAGAAAGTGCTGAAAAAGCACTCGAATCTGCAAATCTGCCATTTTCTTAGTAGACGTGTACTGGGACAGTTTGAATTTTAAATGAGTCTGTTATACAAGAAAAAGAATCCAGGTCAGTCCTTATGTATAATGGATTTACCATACCAGCAGAAATAAAGGTATTTAAAGCTTACTTTCCGCAGTTAAATGGGTAATTGAAATACTAGTGCAGTGATGAATGTTAACAAATACACCAGTCGCTTGTCATGCTTCTTCACCCTTGATAAACACCTGACACTGACAAAAAATGTAAGGAGAGGATATATGAAAAGATGCTGTTTTGTTATTACTTTTTAAACTGTACTTTAGTTTCACCCAACTTGCAATTGCACAGATAATGGTGTTTTAACACTGCAGTTAAATTTTAAGAATTAGCTGCACATGTGTGAGGTGAGTAGAGTCTACATGTCATATCATTTTGGTTAAACATCTGTATGATTTTTATGCTGATATAGTAAAACATTATCCTTCTTAAATATTTCCCTTTTGTTTGTCTGTGTTTAGATGAAATCCCCAGGAAAGGTGGTAACAACTTTATATATTTACCTACTGAATCATGTCACCTTCCAAGTATGTCCAGCTGTTTTCCGGCCATGCTGCTGGTGATACAGCTTCTGGCAGGCCAGGCCGCTGGCAAGGCCCGCATTCTGACATACAGCACCTCTCTGTAGAGAACAGCTGGAATGCTGCCTCTGTAGAAATGAGCTTTGCTAGCATTTGTGGGAAGCACTGTCATAAACAACTGTGTTCTGAGCAAAGATGGGTGAGTTTTCCAGGTTAAAACTAGCCCTTTCAGCCTTTTGCTTCCCGAGCAAATAGCATTATTTACTCCTGGCACTGAGTATGAAATGGAGTGTTTGTTTTCTGGGTGGTAAAATTGGGCACTGTTTAAGTTTTCATATGGGCTCTGCATATAACCTATTTTAAAGAACAGTGCAGGTATCCTAATTACAAGATTGAGTATTTTGTAGCTCATAATGTTTGTATGAGAGACAGTGACTTTCAGTTCTGATGAAAACTGTAAGTAGGAAAGAAGCACTTATAAATTTGTTGCTTATGTATCGGAGAGTTGAACAGACTAACTGAAGTGTGAAGGTTGAAAACATAGATCCGTTTATCGAGGACTGATAAAATCCAGTGCCTCTTTGTTGTTCTGAAATTGTTATTACTATTTGCTTGTGATTGGAATGAGTCTTAGCACTCTGTACCCAACTAGCTCTATATGTCATAGAGTAAATAGGCTGTTTTTCATAGGAAATGTAAATTGGCCATTGTATATTTTGTCCTTTTGGCTTTCTCTTCCTCATTAAGTAAAAACTTCTGTTGGCTATTTTAATAATTACATAAATCGCATACCTAGAGGGAATTCTGTCTCGAAAGTATGCATCCCTCTTTTTCATTGGTCCATCACAGCATTTTTAACCTAATCTGGAACAGCCGATTGTATGTGGTTAGAAAGAAGCCTTTTGAGAAGTCATCTTTTGTTGTCTGTTTTGCGGGGTGTGTGTCTGGTGTCTTGGATAGTAACCAGTTAGCTTTTTCCTGCTTTTGCTTCTAGTGATGTGTAAGTGAATGGAAACAATTATCCCATTTGAGTCAGAAATTTTCAGTTTCTGCAGACCTAGATTTGAATCAAAGCACATCGAGATGAAAGGCTGTATAACCCAGTACTAGTCCCTTGAGCTTTCCAGGCTGTTCTTGTCCTTTTTAAGTTAGTGCGTGTCCTATAATGAGGAAAAGAATTATTTACAGTTCAGCTTCTCCCCAGCATAATCAGTTATCTTTGGATTGGTTTTAAGTCTTTTCTGTAAATTTATTCCTTAGCAGTGCAGAAAGATTTTCTTTTTTCTTTTTTTTTGTTTCCCCTCTGTAGTAGCAAGAGTTAACAGAATAAGAAGCAGAGTCTAAGATGCAGGACAGGAATTGCTTCTCTGTCATTTGTGGTTTAAGAAAAGGGGGTGGTATTCAGCTCTTGAAAGGGCTTTAATGAATACTGTTCGGTGTTTTCGAAAGATAATGGGCAGAGAAGAGCAACAGAAACAGCCTTAGAGCTTTTAGGATAAACTGATTAGCATTTTTTCTGATTGAGGTGACCTCTTTTTATCTCAGTTTTTTTGCCCTCTCTTGCTTTTTGTTTATATTCAAATGACACACCGTTAAAGAAGCCTTTTTTTTTTTATGCGAATGCAATGCTTTATCCCCTCCTTCTGTAGAAAATCTGCTTGCCACAGACAGGCAGAGCATGTGTTCCTCTTGTCTTGGTTGGGTGCACAAATCTTCTTTTATGTGTGCTGCTTCTTACCCTGTTGCCTAGACGATCACTGGCTTTCACTAAGGATGTCTGGTTCTCGTAAAGAGTTTGACGTGAAGCAGATTTTAAAAATCAGATGGAGGTGGTTTGGTCATCAGGCGTCAGCCCCTAACTCCGCAATTGAAAACCACCCCGGAGACTTCTGGAATAGAGGACAAAATGCAACGACTGGTGGCACAAAGTTTTTAGATTCAGGTAACCTACCTTTAACAGCAGTTGGTTACAGAAGGTCCGGCCAACAGGATTTGCAGAGTTCACCTCCTTGGCCAATGGCATCCACTTCAGAAATCCCTGCATTTGAATTCTCAGCAGAAGACTGTGGAGGTGCACGTGGGCTTGACAGACAAGAAACAGATGATAAAGCAAGTGAAGAAGAAAATGAATCGGACAGCAGTTCCTGCAGGTTAATTATTACTTTCCTATTGTGAGAAATGTATTTTCATTTCATGTTCACAGATAGCATTCATACATAGGCTGCCGTTTATTCTACATTAAAATGCTTCAGCAACTTAGCAGCTGCTGTGCATCAGAAACAGAAAATTATTTATAATCAGGGTTCTGTGTGTTTACTAGGACCTTTTTAAAAGGCAACTTTAGTCGATGTGGATGCACATCAAAAAAAAAGCAAATGTGGATGCACTGATGTTTTAAATAATGTGCCAAGTACATGCCGCTATGAACAAGGTACTGTCTATTACATGGTAATGTTACAGAATGCTTTCTGAACTGTTTTGAAGGGATGCTGATTGTTCAGTTATGCTGAGAATTATTCCCATACCACTTAGGAGAAAACAATAAAAATATAAGCTTCTTGTGACTCTTATGTTTCCACATGTTTATGTAGGTGAGGGAGATTAAACTGTAAAAGATACTTAGACTGTAAAACAAAGATTTTTTTTTTTTTTTTTTGGTGGATATGCAACTTGAAGGAAAAAAAGATATTT
Organism: Pampusana beccarii; assembly: GCA_013399365.1. Classification (NCBI taxonomy): domain Eukaryota; kingdom Metazoa; phylum Chordata; class Aves; order Columbiformes; family Columbidae; genus Pampusana; species Pampusana beccarii. Next base: position 90,153 of record VWYH01006042.1, read on the forward strand.
CATCTATGGAAAACCAACTAATTTGTGGCTTAAAGTGATTGCAGTTGGCCATCCAGGTTGCTTAAACTGTGTATCTAGCTTAAAAAGACAAAAATGTTGTATTGTGTCTATAAAGATGTTTTGGTGTTCTTATCTTACATATCGTTACTCGAGATGAAACTGTAAAATTTGTTCTTAAGTGAAAGGTGTCTACCAGTTGTTGTAAATTAGGCAAGTTAATAATCTTTCTTGTTAAGTGTCAGTTTAATTATTTTATTTCCTTTTACTGCATAAACCAGCCATTCTTCACTAAAAGGATTTTTCCCTGTTTTATAGTGCATGTAGTGCTTTCAAGTAAATTTTATGATGTTTGCTTTCTCACTTTTAAGATAACTTTGTGATGATATGGCAGTTCAGAAAGTATGACTATTTAAAAGGGAACTACTCTTTAATAAAGCCTATGAAGGACAGATCTGTCTAGTTATAGCAGTTTTAGTGTTTTGCATTCCCTAGGAGAACAACTCATTTAGTGCAAGGGCAAAGTAGCCTGTAATATAAACACTAACTATTTATGGTTTAAATAACCTTTAAAGATTCAAGAAAAGGGGGGAGGGTAAAAATGTTTAGGAGTCAACACAGTGTATTTGCTTTTATCACTGTGTGGCAAAAGTACCAGAATTACAGGGAGAGGAAATCCTGCATGCTGGCGCTTCATAACCGCAGTCTTATTGTGCTGCAACAACTATAGCTGTAAATAACATCTCTCTGAAGAAGTCCTATTTTAAGTTATATTCAGGTATGAATTTTTAAATAGCTGTGTGACTGTATAATATATATGATATGGGTGTAACATCACCTTCCATTTTAGCAACATCTACTGGTGATGTGAAATTTTTATGCACAGCATCACCCCAAATAGGATATTCTCACCATAGCAAGGCAATCAGTGTAGAAAAAAACATGTAATTTTAAGGGATAAATGTGTAGATTGAAATTACTATAAATTAGTTCTTAATTTTTGAAGAAGATTTCTATATTTGTTCCTTTGTAGAACTGGACAACTGCAGATAAGTATTTAGGACGTGTGAGAAGTTGATATAGCATTGGGTTTTTTGGTTTGGGTTTTTTTTTGCAGGCGGAGTTGTATACTACAGGAAATAGATGTAGGATTTGAACTTCGTAAATTTGAAGTATCTTTATGTGCTTAATCATCTATAACATCTAGAGTTATTTGTAATTCTTTTATTGTCTTGCGATCTTGCTAGTGCTTTACTGTTGTGCTTTAAAATAAATATTTAAAATCAATTAAAAAAATTTATATTTTAGATAAATTTTAGTTCAGTGTTGGTATAATTTAATATGTAATTAATGGTAACGTAAGAACTTCCTTTGTATTTTTATCTGTATCTCTAGTCTCATAGGGAGACTGTACTTAAACTGTGTTTTGTTCACTCCCTTTGTTGAGAATGTATAAGCAGTTGGGCAACTACGTAAGTCTGCCGAACAGCTGGAATTTTTCTGACGTTAAGAACTTAATTAAACGGTCTTTTTGATTAGTCTGAAATATAGCTCTTATCTATTGACTTGAGAAAAAAAACAAACAAAAAGCAACAAACCAACACCTTAATCTATGTAGTTTTCAAAGGGCCTTTTTCCCATATGAAAACCCTGTTACCTTCATTAGAAACGTAGAAACTGTGGAGTTACCTTACTACTTTGCTTTCTGTAACTTATTGCTCAGTTACCAGCACTAAAAGCATGAAGTGACAGAAGCAGCTTTACCGCTTTGTGTGTATCAATCATCCTCACTCTTTGCTGTGTCATATAGCACAGGTAGAGAAGCATTTAGATCACGTCTTTGTCATTTGACAGCTTTAGATCATTATGTGATTCCTTTAGAGGAGAGCTGCTGTAAGAATTCATTTGTTATTAGTGTAGAGCTTGGTGGCATGAGGAGTAAGCAAATTCCAGGTACCAGATCTTTGATGAAGGCTGTATCTGAGGTGCACACAGATCATTTGGATTCAGAGATCGGAGCTGGTCGGCTGTAACGCTGTTCACATCACACTCCGGTGGTGTTTGTAACCAGCATTAGCTTGAGTGATTGTTTACTGGGTTAGTGAGGTTTGAATTCTTTTGCTTGTTTGTGTCTCCTAGACTTCCTCTATTGCGCTTTGTTAACTCTCCTACATTCCTGAGGCAGTGGTCATAATTTTGGATTTGTATACTTCTTAAAATTTTCCAACAGCTGTGTAGATACTTGTACAGATAATTTAAGCCTATTAGCAACAGATTTGTTTTTCTTACCTTTTTGTGGGTGCCTTAGCAGCAGTTCACAGACCTTGAAGGTATAGTGCATATCACGCAAAAAATACCTGGAGCATACCTCGAGTGCAGTGTTGTATCTGGTTCATTTCACCCAGGCATGCATTAAAATATTGCAGTTACTTTACTGGAGATTTAATGGTGGAAATGTATTCAAATAAATATAAAATATATTTTTATATTTGAACATTAATTCAAGCAATATTTCAGAATTCATTAGCTGTGTCCTAACTTTGAACAGTTTAGTGAGATGTCTGTGATTGATTCTAAGACAAGGTCTGAGTGTACCTGGTGGTAGCTACTCTGCAATATCACTCTGTATGAACAGTCTTAGAGTTAGTCCGTTGTAACTTCCAATCTAAGTCTGCCCCCCTCAGCAGTTTCCAGCCTACAGAAATCTTTGATATGTCTTTTCTCTCACCTCAGTCTCACTGACCTTTGGGGCTGTAAGTTCTTAATGATTCCCAGTTGTGCTGTGTATTGCTGTATATCTCCTATCACAAAATAATGCTGGTTGTCAAATAAGGATGGTTGATAGCTTCCCTAATTCATAGTATCATAGAATAGTTTGGGTTGGAAGGGACCTTCAAAGGTTGAATTAATTCAGTTTTGAAATGTTGATGTCAATTACTTTGTTTTGCGCTAAACAAAGTGGTGTTCACTGGAAACATGGTAGTGAGGAGAAAAACATGTATTTTTTTCCTATCTCTACAGTTTTGCCAGTGTTTACTATTTCTGATGCTTTCATCTACCCCCAGTTCGTGTTAGAGAAACATACGTAAAAAAGAATTTAAGCCAACTCTGTGCACAGGATATTCTTGCTGCAGTTCCCATTTTGCACTGTTTTCAGTGTGTCTGTGAAAGCCGTTTGGGTTGGTGTATAGTGCTGCCTGAAAATTTCAGCGGTGTAGACAGAGCTTTTAGTTTGGTTTCCTAAAGGGACCAAGTTTACGCAGTTGTGTTCAGTATCGTCTCTACCATTTCCCTGGGAGCTTTAAAACCCATGGGCCATTTTCATTTTCATGCGAGGGTAGGCAGAAGTCTCAAAGATAACATCGCTCCTAGTTAATGGAGAGAAACCCAGCTTATTGCCTTCACTGGAAAAGGGCGAAATTCACCTGCTGCAAAGTGGTTGTACAGCGCGGCTTCCCCACGGTATTTGCTGTCTTGCCCAGCAAGGCAAGGCCTTGAGGAGCTGAGGGGAGATGAGAAGAGCTGGGCTTGTGGGGGTGGATGGAGTGGGAAAAGGAGACAGAGCATAGAAATCTTTTGACGGACTTTATTTGTCGAATCTGTGAACTGGCCAGTTGAGTAGTAATAGCAGCAGTGCATCTGAGCTATTTTCTCCATCAGGATTTGCAGACAGAAATCCTGTTGTAATGCTGTCTGACTCCTTTGTCCTGTCAAGGCTCTAGTAACCAGCTGCATTTCAACATGTTGCTTCTGTCAAAAGAAATGTGACTTTTTAATGCAAAGAAATGGCTGTTACTTGCTGCAAAAGGTTAAAAGAGGCAAGGTGGCACTTATATGGAAGGTTGGCATCTGTACTACATACCCTTGATATAACTGTGTCACTCTTATCTTGCAGTAAAACTACATTTTTGCACATTCATAGGATTTCATATTATCTTGTGGAGACCTTGACCTTTTTTAGAAGTACAGGTGAGATTACAGCTAAATTAGGTGAACTGATTGTGACAGTAGAACAGTTTTAAATACTAGTGAATTTATGCATAATTTTCAGAGATTTTTTTTTTCAGCTGTAACTTTACACATTTTTTCATGAAAAATATAATTTCAAATTTTGGATTTTATTGCTTTATCTCTGTTCCAGAATGAACAGTCTGAAACATGTATTTGCTTTTTTTCTTAGTCATAATGCAGCATTTATTACTTCATTTTTATTTCAAAGACAAACACGAAGACATTTAACCTGAGAGATGCCTTCCTAAAAATAATTCTAAATGCACAAAATAAATTGAAAAAATTTTGCAACCTTTGTTATAGCCAAAGTTAATACTTACTGGAATTCATAGGTTGTTAAATAATACGTGTAATTGGTATAAAATAATCGTAGTAACTCCTTTAAAATGACTCTCAGTGCTTTTAAATAATTAAAATAACAAATCCTGTTAATAGGAACAGATTGTGCTTCTCTCCTGTAAAATTTGACAAACATTGATGCCTCTTTTGAGAGAGTTTAGTGGAAGTGGGAGGAAAGAAGGCTTGTGTATGTTATGGTTTCATTGGTTTTATATTGAAAATGCTGCTGTGGCTTTGTTTCAGCTACAAAATGAAGCCTGAAATAAAAGCAGAAGGAGAGGTGTGAATTCAGTCATCATCGTGTATGCTTCTACTTTTGAAACGTATCATCACTTTACTAGCTCAGTTAATTGCTTCACTGCTTTGCAATCAACTGTTACATTGGGTAGAGCTCTTTATTCCAAACATCGTACTTCAAGAAATAAAATCCTTTAAAAATTAATGGGTTTATAGCATGGCTTATACATAATTTTAATTTCAGAAGGCATACTGTTACATAAATTCTTTATTAGACAGAGAAATTGAAGAAAACTAGCATCTTTAGTATAGGAATGTCACCAGGGTAGTAAAATGTGTAGCTGGCATGGGAAAGACCTTGCCCTTGGAGTAACTTACATTTTTACAATCATCCTGAAATTGCACTATACTTCATAAAATTAGTTTGTGCTGGATAGGTTCTTTTTGACATAAATAGGGAAAGAAAGACCAACAAAAGTGTGATTGAAGTTTAAGAATACAAAAAGGAAACCCTACTGACTGACATTCTAAGATACTTGTAATAATATTTCCACTTCATGTGTAAAAAATACGATCTTTAATATTAATCTTAAAGGAATATGCAGAAAGGGTTCTTTGATACACTTATCTTGTGCACTGGCAGCCTCAGTCTTTAACATAATTTTCTTAGTAGTAGATGCGAGGTGTGCAGAAGTAGCATTTCAGTACTGCTGCTGGGAGAGAAAAGCGGGTCCCTCCTTCCTCTGTTCTTTCCTCGCTTGTGTATTCTCCCAAGCTGTCCTGGCTGCGGCAAACTGGCTGTGAAAGAGATTCATAAAACACTTGGGGGAAGGAGGGAATTTGAATTTTTTATAACCAGTTGTTGGGTAATAGGCATAAATAGCCCTTGAAGCTCTATCTTTCCTTTTCTGCAGGTAGCTCGACTATTAGACTCTCTCATATGTTTTCTGCACAGACCACTGAGACTTAATATTTCCTTTTCCTTCCTTATGAAAAGTGGTTTGCAAGTGACTGGCTAGAGGACGGGTATAGGGTTGAACTTCTTCAGGGGAGGGCAAGAACTAAGCTTGGATCTGTGTCCTGAATAAGTGTTTTATCATGGTTAGTGGAAAACAGACGCCTCTGCAGTTATTTTTCCTTACTGAGAGTGGTGACCGCCACTGAGCTCTGTGCAGAGTGGACACGTGTGCAGTGTCGGGGCTGGCAATAGCTCTAGTGAGGCTGCGGTCCAGCAAAGTGCTGGCTTAGAAAGACTTTTCCTTCTCCACACTAGTGCATTGTTTCCACAGATCTATCTGCACAACTCTTTGTGAGATTGTAATGTAAATCAAATCCCTGATATAATGTAATTTTTTAAATCATTAATGCGGTTACTTTAAGGAATCTGTTAAAATATGGTTCAAAAAACAAAAACCCACAGCTGTTTCAGCACAATGAGGCTGTGATAAATTGTGATAGGGAAGAATAATTTCCGAAGCATTTTCTTGTTGACCAGTACCTTGTTGTTTCTACTTCTGCTTCTTTTGCAGGGTTGCTGGTTTGAGTTGCTTTCCCTGAGTATTTCTTGCTCATTTGCTGTGAGAATGCCACCCAGTTGTGCCAGTGTAGTGGTTTTTATGGTTACATCCTTACATTTTTCACATACATGCGTTCTTGACTCAGTTTCTAGAGTGGCCACAAAGAATACTTGTTCTGGCTTGTCAGAGGGCAAGTGGTAGAGCAGAGCAAATGACTCACCGGGGGTGAGAAAAAGTTGACACAGCTTGAATAAATGGCTAACCACAGCCTCAGAGAGCACATTGAAGATAAAGTCCTCCAAGGGGAGTAGATAGGCGGGTATCTCATTTCTGATCCATTACTAGATTTAGGTTTTAATAAAGTGGCAAATTGTTTGGCCTTTTTTACTATCTGGGCACATGGGGAGATGGGGCAGAACCACACAAAACCAGAACCAACCAAAACAACCACAGCACCTTTACAGAACGTTTAGAAATTTAGACTTTTGATTTTGAGGAGCTCTGTCTTGAAATAAATCTACTGAACTACATCTCTTGGTGGACTTACCCTGAGCATGCTGCTTGAGCTCATGACATCTTGGTGAAAACAGGGGTCTGGATGCAGGTCTTGTGAATCCATGTCCTTCCAATGTTATGGTAGGTCTAGAGTACTGTAGAAGTTGCATGCATTCTGGAAAAGAAGTAGTCAAAGAACTGTGAGCAAGAAAAGGTGCTTCCCTCAGTGTACACAATTAAGAATCATCTTCTTTATGGCCTAGGCCCGTACATTCCTTGTACATTTTCTCTGTTTCTCTTTTCTCCCCAGCTGCTGTGTGTATGGAGAGGAGCAATTTTTCTCCCTATCCACCCTTGCTTTTCCCCTGTGTTGGCTTCTTCTGTGCTAGATCTCATTTCAGACATTTCAGACACATGAGGCTTCATGCAGTAGGAGTGGTGGTATATCTATGTGTTTCCTGATGTTTTCTTTTCCCTGCATGCCCACACTCTTTTACTAGCTCTATGTATGCTGAGTTGTGTTATAGCCACCTTAGGCTAAGTGTGAAACAAGACTTTAACATATGTATGAAGTAAGGCTTTAACAGGTGTCAGGGAGAGGTTTGATTCCTTATTGTATCCTTCCATTGTTTTTTCAGTTTGCAGGGTCTCAGTAGATTTCTGCTCTTCCTTAACGATCTGACAACACTATAGATGCGATGACTGGACTGATCTTTGCCTGTGTGTTAGTTGAAGAGTACAACATTAAATGATACGACATTTTTCACAAGGGTTTCAATAAAGTTTGGAGGAAGAGAGAAATTCTGTGATTCTGTGAAGAAATTGTAAATATGAAGAGAAACAGAATAGCAGGGCCATACATATTGAAACAAATAACGTACATCAATTTTAAAATCACATCTGTAGACAGGATTGCTGCACCTTAATATTATGTGAACTAAGATTTCTGTTATTGTCTTCAGCAGAACTTCCAACAGCAGTCATACCTTATCATCTTGCCAAACTATGGAGCCCTGTACCTCAGATGAATTTTTTCAGGCTCTCAACCACGCTGAACAAACTTTTAAAAAGATGGAGAATTATCTTAGACACAAACAGCTGTGTGATGTGGTGTTAGTTGCTGGTGATCGCAGAATTCCAGCTCACAGGTAAGTTTATTATAGTTTGAAGTAACTTCATATTCTTTACAAATCCACCTTCCAAGTGTGTCCTGTGTTTTGTTTGAAAAAGGTCAGGCCATCATTAGCAATTTAGAATGCTTTAAACATGCTTATGTTTTTTAACACTTATTTGGAAACTAAAAGTTAATTTCTGTCTGTTGTATGCGATACAGCATAAAAAATAATTGTGGTGTCTTCATGTCCTACTTTGTCTTCAAGCTTCTAGTAAGATATTTGCATAACAAAATAAAAAATTCACCCTCAGAATGTTATAAATAGTAGTGGTTTCTGTACCACAAATGGCATAACAATTTTTTCATAGATTTAACTTTTTCTTTCTATTAACAATTAAGTCATTGGGGTCATAATTAGCAATAAGGACAGTCTTCTGTCCACAAAGTTTTTTTGCTCCCCTAGTAAGAAGAGTCCTTTGATAGCAGATTACTGAACACTGACACCAAGTGTTAGTGGGCTAAATTAGATCAAACACTACCCTATCTGTCATCTCTGTAATTAACAGATCATATATCATGCCACTTAAAAGCTAGGAAAATACCAAAGATTGTGAATCAAAAGCATGAGTAACTGAAGCACATTACAGGATTGAACGCACAGTGTTAATAGTTCAAATAGGAACCTAGGTATAATTAAGCTCTGGTTTCATAAGATTAGGTCTACAACAGAAATAGCAGCCTAAAGCATTCCTGTTTTCCATTGACTCATTCCTACCCCCACAGTGAAACCACAGCTTAATGCTGTAATGGTAATAAAAACATGGGGAGAGGTTGCTGGTTTGGGTTTCGTATTTTTCTTTAAAAGCCAGATCTCTGCTTTTGTTCAGATATCATCCACACTGTTGTGCTGGCACAACCGAGGGAATGGTAGCATAGGGATGGGAACCGACTTGAGGAGCAGTTAAACCATAACTTGATGTTGGTCTCAGAGACTTCATTTTATGAAATTTCATTTTTAAACAGTCAAGACTATCTATGAGTTTTCCAAATTGATGTAAGCAAATCTTAACTGCAGTTACTGCGGAAATGGGTGGTCCTGTTCTCCACCCAACCCCTGGCTTGAATTATTTTGTAAACACAGCCATGTAGCTGTGGATGATGATAAATCCTTCTTGGAGAGACAAAAGGGTGACCAAGATGATTTGGCTTTTCCTTTGGCTACAGAGTTGCTTAAGATCCATCTTTGGTTTGTTCACATTAGTTGCAAAACTTCGTTGTCCCTGTGTAAAGAGTGAATCAGAATCACCACTAGTAGCTTTGCACCCACTGCAGTAATTCAGAAGTCACAGAGTTTTGGAGTGCTGTAAACAGGAAAAATAGTGCTTATAATAAGGAAAAAATGTATTTTGTTATGTGGCCGAGGTAGCACCTTTACAGTGCATAGTTCCAGAGAATGATTTATGTAGTAGATAGAAGGTGTAGAAAGGGTGCAGAGGACAGCTGCAAATATCTTGTGAGGAATGGAAGTTTTTTTGCAACAAGATAAACAGAAAGACAATATTCTGACGCTAAAAAGTTATTTAATGTGGTTTGTACCTGTTTCTCATTTAGATACCTGGCTTTGCTCCTCCGGTGTCTGCTATTGTATCTATTTCTGTAAAGCATCAGGCATATGCTACCACCTGTTATTTGCTCTGATCTTCTGTTCTTAAGAGGAGAAGCATCTTGTTGTGGCTAGTATATTGTGTTTTAAATGTGCATGCAAGTTAAGGCCAAAGAAACAAACCTTGTGATGTAGCAAGAGGTGGGAGACTTACGATCGTCCTTACTTCACTTTTATAATGTTGGAGCACCTTAGACAGGAGCTTTGCCTTTTGCACAATAAGATCCTTAGCTTACTGTTGTGTTTCACAGAGAAGTGTAGCAATAACTAGAGTCTTCGTCTCGGCATGTCCAATGTACCTCACTGAAAATGAAATTTTTCCATAGTGGGGAAGATGAAGATGGAAATCTTAAATTTGGTTCTGAATTTTATAGAAATTCGGTAAGAAGACTGGCTTTATGTACTTTCAGTAGCCCATGTTATAAGAAAAAAATTCTGTAGGATTTTTTTACTGCCTGCATCCACATTCTGACTTCTTTAGTATCGACTGCAGGCTGGAGCAGTCAGTGTATTTCAGAACACCAGTGATTATTTTGTCTTAAGACTTAATAAGCAACAAAAGATGTATTAAATAGGTATTAGCTTAATGGCTTGGCATTCTAAGATGTGTAAGAAAACAGAAAGTTCACTTGTACTGGCCAGCTTTTTTTTTCTTTTTTTCTTATGAGTTTTTTTAATATGTGGTCACACAGAATTGGTGAGAAAGAACATTTTTCATTATTGTTATTATTCATCACCCTCGTTAAGTTTTTCGTATCAATTGCTTTTTCTGTGTCCACTGCGATTTTGGATGTCTTATGTCATTTGTTACATCCCTATTTGTTACATTCACCTGACTGCTATATCCATAATGAAAGTTTGTTTTGTTTTGTAATAACCAGTTGGTCAGCACGTTCACTTGAGAAAAGGGAGGTCTATGTAGATGCCTGGCCAGAGGGGATTTAAAGCCTGCTCTGCATCATTTAACCAGCAATCTGGAAAACTGTGCAGAGCCATTTTCTTTCTTCCTGTTGACAGTGAAAGATGGAAATACAGAAGACATGGGACTGAAGGAAAGAAGGGAAATGGAAGCTTCTGTGCTCTAGGGGTTAGGAAGCTTATTTGGAAGAGCACAAATCCTGGTTTGCAGACGTATTTTTATCTCAAGGCTCATTTATCTTTGTACTTCTTTTTCATACTGCCTAATAATACTTCCATTCTTTCACAGTCTGTATTGCCTTAGTTTGTAAATTCTTCACTGCAGCTTCTTTTTGTTTTAGCTAAATGGTTTAACACAGAGTGTCCTTCTACAAAGTCGAATATATAAAAAAGCAGTTCTATGATAGCCCTATGTTAAAAAGGTGGTATTGCTACTAAGGGTGTGGTTGTTTTGAAAAAATTTACTAGAAGGTTTATTGTAATCATCATTTCAGTGTCAGAAGCAGCAAACAAATTTTGAAAGGTTTGGTTTCCCTGGAAGAGAGCTATAATTGGAAATTGTTTAAACATACTGCATGTATGTTTAAGTATTGCTTGCTTTTAAACAAATTTAATTAACATAAATACAGATATATTAGTAGTGTGGGACAGTACGACTATCATATATTTATTTTATTGTAGTCATGCTTTGTATCAAGAATAGAAACTAGCTGAAGCCACCAGTGTATGAGGTGCTTCATACTAGAGTGCATGAACTAGTCAGTATCACCTTACAACTTGGGTGAATGCAATTAGTGTGGTGTTGAGTTCCCCAGGACTGTTTTGAGCTGTGACACAGCCACAAACAAGGAGTTGCCTAGGAGATGTCCCTTTTATCTTTAAGATGTAAAGGAGCTTCACTTCAGTCTGTCAGGTGAATCAGGTTGAGCCATACTAAATCTGTAAATTGCCAGGTTTGACAGATATCATCTTTTTACGTAATAATTGCTTTGAAGACCTAGAAAGCTGTCTAGATGATGCAGCTTGTGGCAATTCTAACAAGAAGTACAATTTAATTCAGGTGTGTCACCCTACTTACACATATTTTACTGTCTCTCAGTAGAAAACTCTTCAAAATTATTTAAGCTGTCACGGTGAATCTTTCTATTTTTGGACCAGTACAAACAACAGAGCTTAAACCTCAACAGCATTGGTACCTCTGGTAAGAGCAAGGAGACTTACTGAAACACCCAGATTTTGTCAGTATTTAGCCTGTAGCAGTTGAATGTTTTTCCGTAGAGATTGTTCAGACGTTTTATGATCTCCCAGATAAAAAATTCTGATATTCGTGTGTTCCCTTCTCTCCACATTTTTCCTGTGCACTGAAAAAGAACAGCCAACCTAGTGCATGTAATTCGGTAGCCAAATTCTTGTAATCTTATCTATGCAGAATTTAGTATTTGGCAGGAGCTGGTAATGAGGTAAGAAGGAGAATAAAGGTAAGATATGTTTGACATCCACAGTCAAACAGTACAATACCAATTGTTTTAAGGCTTTTTCTTGATTTTTTTTTAAATACTATTTAGAGGCTTCTCTAATGTCAATATATACTGATTTCATAGGCATTTTAGTTGGGCCAATTATGAAAGAAATATTACTGTTAGGGGAAAAAAAAAAAGACTACAAACCCCATAGGTTTCTACAGTTTCGAAACTGAGGAAAGGCAGTATTTTGTAGCATCCCTAGTTACCAGTGAACTCTTGATATGGATGAATATGTTAATTTAAATGATTAATAAATAACACAGATTCTCTTTATGTTAAATACTTACAGAGCCACGATGGCTCTATTTAATAAGGAGATAGTGATTCTAAGTGTAGGTTTTATCATCATTACACAGATTTTTCTTTTGAAAAATCACACTTGTCACTTAGCTCTTCTAGAGCTTTTTTAGCCAAAAAGTTCAAATGTGTATGGGGAAAGTCTTCTGTGGATTTTTTCAGTTATATGAATGTATTAGCTACTTCACATTGTATAATCAGTGTGTAGGAATGCAGCTTAATTTCAGACAATCCAAAAAAAAAAGGCTGAAAGAAAAATCAGTTACTATTTATGAAATTAACAGATCAATGAAGAAGTTCATGTCAAATGGCATTAGTAAAGTAGTAATTGATTGTTATTGATTAGTGGGAAAAACGTAGGAGCAGAAAAGGCCAGTTGGCTGGAAGTCTGCCTTTGTTTTGTTTTATGCTGGCTCAGTGTCACCTTGAGGCATGGCCACTATCTTTTAATTCCTTTCTTTCTTTGAAATAACTTTTTTCCTAAATTAGTTGAATTAAGAGAAAACTATGGATACTGTTCTAAGATTTTTTTTTCATTGTGAACATAACTTCTTGGCTAAAATTATTACAAAATTGTTATCGGTATAATTTATGCTGTGGCATCTTACTTGAATTAATCTGCTCCTGGGCTGCATGTCCTGTTTTGGCACATGCAAGTCACCCTCTGGAAAGTGCTTAACACTGTGAAGCATACGTACCTTCTCGTGAACCCTAACACAAGTTTCTAAAAATAGTAAATGGATTGCATTTTAAATTTCTAGTAATTTCTTTTGGAGGATTTTGAGACTGAAAATTATAGGGAGTAATTTGCTGATATCAAACAGCTGGTAAGAAGGTATTTGTCTGGAGCCTCAGGTTGTTGTTTGGCACTTCTTCAGCAGTTATTGCTAAGATATGTACAGGCCAGTCGTTTTCTAATTAATAGTGCAACTAACTAAGCAATTTGCCCTATTGTGGGAAGGGGGGAAAAAAAAAAAAGAAAAAAGGAGGAAATTCAAGCCAGTATTGCCAGAAGTGAATATTTTGGTTTGAATTCTGACCTACAGAGACACTTGGGTTGCTCAAATCTGTATTTGTCCATCTACATGCTTTCTCTTCCAATGAGAACCCCTATTACATACAAATCTGATCTTGTCATCTCATGCTAGCATCAAAAGCAGTTGCAGAAACTCTCCCTTGATCATCACATGAATGTACTCTCAATTTCACTAAACTTCTACGAATCTCTAGGAGGCAGTATTTTTATTCAACTGCAGGTGTCATTAAGGTTAAAATGCCCAGAAATGATGCCCAGACACTACCTTGACGTAATGTTCTAATTTTTCTCGACAAGTCAGCCACAGAATAAATCTCATATGTCAAGAAGAATATGTTCTTTAAAAGAACAGAACTTTATTTCTCATTACAAAACTTAAATCATGCAAGAAATTAACATAAAATTATTGTTTTCCCCGTACGCTCTTAAAACAACTTTGTTGTCTCAGCAACTAGGAAAAAAGCGTTACCCTGCTGTAAGCCTGACCAAATGGTCAATGGTCAGAAAATCAGCAAGGAAAAAGTAGTGGAAATTAGTCAACAGTTTATTACTTTGCAGTGAATTAACTAAGAGACAGGTTTTTTTAGTTCATGACTTTGCTTACGTACCTGCAAATCCTCCCTGTTATTATATGTTTAGACTTACTCCTAAACACTGGTGCTCACCTTTTAAATTAATTTTACTGTTTTGTGGTTCCTGATCTCTGTCATCTTAACAAGTCAATATAACGATTCAGCACAGAATAAGCTGACATTTCGTGAAGTATTAAGATTCATTGAATGTATGCAGATGGACTGTGTAGTGTATTTGCAGTAGGCTTGATTCTTGGACTTGCTGTTTGTGTAGCTCAACATGTGTGTGAGTGTGTTTATATATGAATTCCCTGTGAGCAAGACAGCAGTGAACTGCAGCAGTGCAAAAATTGATCCAAACCTCAAGGCTGTTCCTGGAGGTCTCTTAGCAAAGAGACCAGTAGACCTCATGTATAGTTATGGTAGGTTTCATACAACAGAACTATGGGTTGAATATTCTTGCTCCACATGATTTCCTTTCTGTTTTGCTCTAGTGCTGTGAACACATACTGAGACATCAACATTTTTGCACATTTCGTGGAGTGGCATTGTTAAATATACTCAGTGTTATACTCTCAATAATCCAATGAAAGGTCTGTTGTGCAGTAACATGTTAACTTACTCAGTACCTTGAAATACTCAGAATTGTTAACAAAGGGCTAAATAGACACCCGTAAAAGAGGTAACTCTCTCTGTACCATCTCCGTCTTTACTGTTCCTAGTTCTGTGATCAGTATTGATAAATGAATGCATATTTGTGCACCAAGAGTGAAAGCATTTTAAAGCACTTTGGAAAGGACTAGTAAGTCATTCTTTCACGTTTAAAAAAGTAACGGACATAATATAAATAGAAGTCAATTTGGTTTTTTTAAATTTCCATAATGTGTATTTATATTCCATTTCCAATTCATGTGGGTTTTGTGGGTTGTTTATGTGTTGGCTGTTGAAAGTCATTGAGCTTTGAAAGAGTAATTCATTTACTTCAGCAGCAAATGTAGATTCAGTAACAGTACTTCATTATTCGTAGTGGGGAACTAGAGCATGGAGCACTTTGTCAATTTTTAAATGTTTTTCTCAGTGCAGTGTTTCTTTAAAGGGCAAAGTAATGAATCATAAATTAACAAACACCAGGTTGACTAAGTTTTTTTATTTTCCACTCTTTTTCTCTCTCCTTTTCTCCCACATGATGTATTCAGGTTGGTTCTGTCTTCCGTTTCGGACTACTTTGCGGCAATGTTCACCAATGACGTGAGGGAAGCAAGGCAGGAAGAAATTAAGATGGAAGGTGTGGAGCCAAATGCATTGTGGGCTCTGGTTCAATATGCGTATACAGGTAATTAGAATGAAAATGGAAGTTTTGTGTAATGAATTGTCCTCCTGTGAGCATTATATATTCCATTTCTAGATTTCAAATGCTCTTTAGAAATTATCATTCACATTATTTAATTCTTTATAAATAAATAAAAATAAATAATAGTTGTTGTTACCTGAGGCAACCTGGTAGGATATCGTTTCTCTGATAATACTATATTCTGGTAGTTAACAAATTATATGAATATTTTAAATGTATCATGACTGGCAAAAAAAAAAGGAACCTTACTAGGATTCACTTTTGTTACACCATTATAGGTACTAATTTTGGAAAGCTGGTTAGCTGTTGCTGAGGGTGATGTTGGCTAAGCCTCGTATTCTGTCATATAATCTGTAAATAATGCTATTGCCTCTGAGTTTTAGGGAATATACCAGATGATAAGAGCAAAATTATGTGATCTACTTTTTAATGTTACTAGGTCGCCTTGAATTAAAAGAAGATAACATTGAGTGCCTGTTGTCTACAGCTTGCCTTCTGCAGCTCTCTCAGGTTGTAGAAGCATGCTGTAAATTCCTAATGAAGCAACTTCACCCATCCAATTGCCTTGGAATCCGTTCTTTTGCTGATGCACAGGGTTGCACTGACTTGCACAAGGTGGCTCACAATTACACTATGGTACGTTGTTATTTTACGTCTCATCTGCTTTATTTAGTAAAGAAAATACAGAATGTTTGCCTGAATAAAATACGAATGTTTTTCCACCAGAAAGCATTGATCATTTTCCAAGCAAGAAAGCACATATGTTCCCATGATGAGAAATGACAAAATAACTATAAAGTTGCTGGTTTAGAGTCTGAAGGAAATGGGTGGCATTAGTGGTTCCCTGCAATAGTAATGGGATTGTGCAATATGCATTGAATAAAATCATTCAAAAGCTTGTTCTTCTTTCTGTCAGTCAAAACAACAAACGTAACAGTCAGCAAGCTGCCATCATCTAGTCCAAAATAACATGTTACTAATTGAAACTATAGAATTCTTACTTTGTAAGGAGCTGGAGCAATCAGGTTGTAAGTTAGACCTGGGATATGAATGTGGGCATTCATCGATATAGATTCTGCATTATCCTTAGTTTCTTAGTACTGGGATATCACAGTGGCATTAAACAATTTGATCTGAAGCTAGGCTAAAACTGTGGCTAAATACAAATGAACCAATTGTATTTTCGGAGTTAATTTTAGAAGACTGATCTGCCAACTTAGTTAAACTTAATTTTCTTAATAGTCATCCTTTTACTTTAGTGTAAAACATTCTCTTCCTTCTCACAAGCCTATTTTAGTAATGTTGTCAGCAGAATAAGGAAGAACTATTTCTTAGGCAAGTCAGTTAATCTGTTCTTTGCAATTTTGCGAGGCATTTTTCTCTCTTCTTGATGAAATTTCGCCTATGTAAGCTCTTGGGACCTGAATGAGGGCATCTAGATACTGCGTAAGAGATGTGGGAATGAAGATAGTACTTAATTTGCTTGTGTGGCATTGCTGTTAAACTATTGGCTTCGTTCCAAGAGGTGCAATTTCTGTCTTGTAATTACTGTTGGAAATCCATGGCTTTTCCTCTTGCCAACATGGTTTTTGCTGGTTTAAAACCTTCTCTGTTTTTTTAGTTATTTCTTCCTGGCTTAAAACAATTTAGTATGTATAGCAGTTTAAAATAGCTCTTTTATTTTTTTAATGATACAATGTTCGTCCTCAGTGAGTGGATCTCTGATGTATTTAGAATCCTGTACACAGTGAAATTTATCAAACCAGGTCAATAAATAGTGTGCAGATTGGAACTTACATGTTTCTATTCTTTATCTCCATTTTGGTCAGACAAAAATGAGACTGTAATTAGGTAGACAGTCAGATGAAACAATAAAGACAAATGTGGCTTATGCGTTTTTGGAAAATTCAAATTAATGTTGAGCAAGACAGCAATGCAAAAAGTATGTATAAAGAGAAGCTTCCTCCTCTGACCTATTTGTTCTTTTTTTTAGCATATGCGTATATGTTGGTGTATACTATTGTCATGTCCCTCATAAGTGACCTGCCAAGATGAGAATGGCAGTAAGTGTTAGACTAATGCATCTTTAAAGATGAATGTTAGGGATTATAGTCTCAGTATTTTGGCTGGCAATTCATGATTTGTGGCAGAAAAGGGCCGTGATCTTTCTAAAAGTCATTCTTTTACAGCACCTCTCTTTCTTTTCTTCAGACCACAGGAAAACAGTTGTATGTCTTTTGGCCGTTGTTTTACTTCAGTGGCAAAAATGTTGCTTTTAAGGCTTTAACGTGGATGAAATTTAAATTAGGTGGATTTTTAAAAGCCATTTTCAAAACTAATTAGTTGTGCTAGATGGATTCTTCCCAAGGCCTCTTTTAATGTTGTTTAGTTCCGACAGAGACATGAAATTGAATTTTAGTAATAATGAGTAATAGAGAAGCAGCTTCTTTAGTTTGAAATGAGTGTTGCTATGGAAACTGCATGGAAATGTATAGTCCAATTGAATCTTCAATTAAAATAAATCCCCAAGTAATTTCATTTGTTTAAAAGCTGTTTGAAAAAAGAACAGTAGTAAGTGTTAGCCACTTGATGCTCTTTCCATTAACAAGTATTAGAGCGTAAGGGTTAAGTGCAGCTGTAGTACCTGGAAATTCTGTCTGTTAAAGTTTTCTGAGTATAATATATACTTCTGGCTTTTCCATGTAATTTTTAACTAGAAAGTAATGAATAATATAAAATACTTAGATGTAAATTCGTATCTTTTCTATGAGTTTTTCTTTGACAGAAAAAAATCAGTGTGCCATGTAACTGTTTTTCTGTCATCAAAAAAACCTTCGCAGTTTTAAAGGTTTTTATGACGCATTGTATAATTTGATAAGCATCTTACTTGCTTCATTAAAATAGTTCTTTACATGAAGACTAGGAATTCAGGTGAAATGAGCATTTGGTTAAACTGAAGGACCAATCAGTGAGTTATCCTAGTAGGCCCACCTCTGTTAATAGACCTGCTTTGTCTGAATAATGTTTGTTAGTGTCATCGGAAAGCATTAGCATGATTTTATGGCATCATTTTAATTGCATAGTGTGATTAAAAAAAAAAATTTAATAAACGTTTGAATGCTGCACTTCTTCATAATAGAGATGTAAATGTATGTTATGCTAAAAGGACTTAAATGTTGCATTACTTTATTGCTTACTGTGTTGATAGTTGATAAGTTGTTTTTTCGGAGGAGAATAAATTTTGAGGTTATCAAAACAGGTCAGTTTTATTGACACTGCAAACTAAAACTTGAAAAATCTTCAGGATGCATTGAGTGAAACATGAAATAAACTGGAGTGATCGGTTGTGGATTTAATGCTGCATGAAGAACAACTCTCATTTTTATGCATCAGGGATTTAAAATACAGTTGACACAATCATGAGATGTATCTGGGTAAAGGTATCTTTTGTACAAAGGTTAGCCTGTTTTGCTGTAGTTTATATTTAGTATTTGGGTCATAAAACTATAAATTTAGGTGTTTTATTAGGCTGGCCGGTAGTATATCTGTTCAATTCGTAAAGTCTTTTTGCACAAAGTGCCTTCTGTAGATTTTTCTTGCTGTCTTCACAAAGTCAAAAGAAACACCCCTTTTGTCATCTTGTTTGTTGGAAACAGTTGATAGTGTACCTTGGATTAAAACCGACAGATCCTCTTTCACAAAGAAGGTGTACCAAAGGCAAGTTGAGGAAAAGCTAACCTGTGTTATTTCCAGAACATTAAATATCTGTGTTGAGTAGTGATGTGTTCTTGGATATCAGTAGCTTCCTCAGTAGCCAGGTTTTAACTTTCTTAGTTACCAAAAAAAAGCTGACATTGTAAACATTACACATGATAGTGCCTGAGTCAGCCCCTGGGTAGATAGCTTTGTAATCTTTGTTGCTCAGCTTTCCACACTTAAAGCAAAGTGAAGGGTCATGTTGTTTTTCATCAGAAGTCTTCAGAAGTACGTGAGCAGTGATTGAATGTTACAAAACTCAGATAAAGTTAATCGTGGAGTTTCCATGATTCCTGAGCACAGCCAATGGCTGGGTATAGGAAGAAAAACTTGGAGATCATGGAGTAACAGTTGGAGACCAAGCATGGAAGCTAAAATTTGGCAGAATAGGTGTGGGACACTTCGACTTGCTTTTTCTTGTAAGGCAGGAGTTGGGTAACAAAAAAATCATTGCAATGTGGAGTTTATGATTTGGGAGGAAGAAGCCAAGAGGTATAGTTTGTCTTTTTTCTTGCAACAGCCAGGACAGCTTGTTCTTTTGGTAGGTGGCAGCATGAAAAGGAGAGAAATTTCAGTGGGTTTTTTTGTCCACAAAGGGCCAGACCCAAAGATTGCGTTACTGTCTAAAACAAGGATTTTTTTATTCTTGAACCTGAAATTCAGTCCAAGACACCCTGCTCAGTAATCATCTCACTTAGAAATATAGTGGGTTTTCACAGGTGAAAAGATGAGAATGAGTATTTCCTTCTTTCAAGTTCCCTAAATTCTGCCTAGCACAATAGATCCATCCTGCAAGACTCAGTAGGTTTCTGCACGCTGCCCAGTTTGTTTTGGAATCCAGAAACTATGCAGAGGAGTCAAGCTACATTAGTTGTACCCTGAACAAACCCTGGGCACACCGAAAGCATTAGGTTGGTTTATCACTTAACACAGCAGTCAAAGTCGACTAAAAGTAAAGTAGCTGCTCTCTGACATCTATCTGACTATTAGTAGTTTACCAGGAGGTCAGATAGCTGAGTTCTTAGTGAATTCACCTCAGCTGACCACCTGACTGAAGCAGCCAGTAGACAAAATTACATTCCCTGTTTGTTCCCATTCAGATCCTGCGAGTCAAGCACCTCTTGCTTTTTGACTGCCCGGGTTCAGAGTTTAAGCAGAGCTCTGTGGTTAGAGCTGCCTCTTGGGCCCCCTCAGCCTGCAGGTCTTTGTTGCTCTCCCAGGGTCTGACCCGCTGACACAGCACGGAGGGAGCCTAACCATCTCACTGCATCCCGCTGCGGGGATCAAGGACCCCTTAGAAATAATCATGACCTTATGTGCTCCTTAGATTTTTGTGCTCTGTACCAAGGCAGACCTGAGGTTACAAATATTGGTAATATTCACTCTGCATTTGCTGTAGGGTGAACGTAAGGTTACGATGTGAATGAGCAAAACACAGGGCCTGGGTGTCCCTGCTCCAGCTGGTGCATAAACCTCAGGCTACTCATCTGATAAAAGTTTCCAAGCTCTTTAAGGAGCTCATTTTGGGGGTGGGAAACTATTAGTTTTTTCAGAACCAGAAAGCAAGGGATTGAAACTGCAGACCATTTGTTCTCTGAAATACCCTATTCTTCCACAGAGAGTTCCTATAAGAAGAAGGAAAGAAAAGGCTAATGAGGAGGTTAAGAGTGCTAGGAGATACACTGGCTCCTTTTTGCCTTCAGAATCTCTGTAGAGGAAGAGGAATTGTCAGATTCAGATCATAAAACACCCAGACGTAGGCCAAAGAGTGGCTGTATTCCCAGTGGAATGCTTTGATACTATGCTCGAAAGGACACTCTGCTTTAAAAATAGAGTGGGAGCAAAAGGAAGTCGAACTTGTTCCCATGAGAAAGCAATTGTCTGCAAGCAACAAGAAGGAAAATCAGGCTTTTTACGCACAGCAGCTGTTGATGTGATTAAATCCAGTTGGAAAAAAGCTTTCCAAAGAAGATCGCTGGCTGACTTACGCAAGATCAGCTTCTCACTGCCTTCAGAGACAAAGGAAACTTTCCATGCAAGTGCTTTCCCCTTCTTCTTCCTGGATAGACAATATGGAAAGTTTAAGATAGTAAGTGTTGGTTATTTGCTTTGTCAGTGCTCACCGCCTGTTTATTCAGCAAAACTAAAAGCACAGCTCCAGCTTGCAAACTCCCTAGGACACAGAATCGGCCCACAAACAGCAGTGGAAAAAAAAAGTGAACTCAGTGCAATGTGAATTTCTGTGAACTGCATGTTTAAACTCTGGAAATCATTTCTATTGCTTTTCAGCTTCAATTTTAAGCATTCAATATCAGAGCGAAATAAATAAAAGTGCATGTGTAGTGCTACTAAATACTGGTACAGTCCCTTCACTGTTTTTAATTCCTGTATTTACTCATTTTCTTAAATTTTGTAACACAGAGTTAAAAGAATTGAAGAAAAAATGATGGTTTTATCTCCTTTCTAATCTATTATGGTTTTCACTTGGAAGCACAGCTTTTGTGTAGCAAACTGGATCTCTCTAGTAGGAAATCTTTTCAGATATTACATGTAAAATTTTCCTTTCCAAATTCTATCCAAGAATGGTTATTATGTGCACAGATAACACTTTCAATACTTTTCCTAATCTGAAAGTGGCACCACTCAATCTGGAGTTGATCTTTCCCCTTAAACATCTTGTGGTCATCTTAGGTCTGTGTGGCTTTCATGTAAGGTGGACTGGTTTTTACTCCTTAGTAGTTTTTTCCTCTTTGTTCAGCATTCTTTAATTAGTTAATATTTTTGGAGTACTGAGGTATAGCTTTGAAATCATTAGACTAAGGAATAAAAAGGAAGAAGTGTTACCTTTTTTGCGTTGTTGTCATTATGTCCTTTGCATATGTAATGCCAAACTGTACTGTATGTTTTTGTTGCCATTTTATATGCCAAATTTGTACCTGTTTTGCAGTGCAAGTCCTGCTTCTGCTCCAAAGTTTCTCCTTGTTTTTTTGACCTAAACATCTTAATTTTTTCCCCAATATGCATGTGCTTCTAATACAGAGTATTTTCATTAGTGTGCAATTATTTATTTTTAAATCATTGAACAAGATACTAACTAAGGCTAATTTTGATATTGGGCCCAGTTAGACTTCCCTGTCTCTGAATCTAAAGCACTTTATCCTCCAGGTTGGATGCACTGTGCAGAAAATTGAATCAAAAAGGGCTGCAGACACCCGGGAGATTGTCACACCTCTTGACTGTCTTAGTTAAGATGGAGGTAGTGCAATATTATTTAGTTTATACTATTTAGGATATGATGAGCACTCGCAGGCAAACAGAAGACAGATATTTAGACTTGCCAAACTAATTCTAGTAACCTGCATGTTGTGATATTTACCTTAAGGCACTTTGGAGAGACCTACTCCCACAGAACTGCCCGTCCACCAGAAATCCCGGCCATTCAAGACCAGGATCTCAACCTGGCTGTCCCTGTAGCTTGTTCTTCACTTCTTGACCCAAAGAAGCATCTGAGAGCTTCTTAGACACTTGGGTCAATGAAGGGCTGAGATTCCAGCCACACAAATCTTATTGTAGGAGGGATGCTAAAGGAAAGGATAATTAGATTAATGATTTCCATCATTGCATATGTCTTTAGTGGAGGTTTTATTCTGTTACTGTAAGTAGAAAACTATACCACGTGTAAGGAATGTTCTTAGAAAAGATTATCCATTCATAAAATAATCCACTGTCCCACTTTCCTCTTTTTATAAAAAGACACTAGTATAAAAAGTACTGAAATAAAATAAAATAATCATGAATTAATTCACTAAATTGATTGTAATACTGTTCTATTGTCATGAAATTACTGTCAGTTTGGAGTATGAGCTTAGCTGGATTTTGAGCTACCAAAATAATAACAACACGTGATTCATAGACTGCTTCCACTTTTTTTTTCTGCCTTGTGAAGGTGTATGGGGAAAGAGGATAGACAGCATCTCACCCTTTTCTGTTATATTCAGGTTTCTCACACTAGGTTCCTAGTGCTGATTTGGTCTCTACATACTTTTCTGCTATTTCTACCTAAATTCATGATAATCCTTACAGAATATTCTGCAAGCCCTGGGATTATGAAGTAATAAGATACAGTGTCAGAAGTGTTACATATTGTGACTTTTCTATTTTGAAGTAAGGATTTGTTGCTGGAAATGGCAGAATGCGAGTTAGAAAATGGAATCCTATCGTAGTAAATATGGTTAATAAAGCAAGGTGTGTACAATAGTGTGGATTCTTTGTATGTTTTACTCCCAAGTCAATCAGATCAGCTGTATAAAATCTACAAAATAGAAAAATAAACTTAAAATAATCTCTTTTAAATGAACAGTAGAATTGTTAATGTTGTTTTATTTGCTCTGAAAATGGTATAGTTTAATCTAGCAGTAATGAAAACAGTTACAGATGTGCCCAGTAACTGTAGCATGTTGTGTGCTCTTTGCTTGACAAAGCATCTTGCATTGTATTCTATGTTGTCAATGGGAACAAACTGCACCTTTTGGTTTTTTTTAACTACAGAAAGTATTTCTTCAATTTGCAGTGTCAAGATAATAACCGCCGCAACCCACGGCTTGTTTCTGTCCACACGCTTCCCACTTAGTTGTTTCAGCACATTTGTCTGTGGGACTGAATGATACAGTTGGGGAAATTATCAGGGGTCAAATAACTCGGTACATTTTTATTTCACTTTTTTTTTCTCCCAGGTAAGTTCTCCAGTGGTATTTACTGGCACAACTGAGAGATGGCGTGAAGGGGAAGATATAATAGGAGTTCCATAAAATGTCTTCAAAGTATGATGTTACCTCTATTGAAAATATTTTTCTTTTCTTTTTCAGGAAAACTTTATGGAAGTAATTAGAAACCAGGAATTTCTATTATTGCCAGCAACTGAAATTGCAAAGCTTTTAGCAAGCGATGACATGAATATTCCTAATGAAGAAACTATACTGAATGCACTACTTACTTGGGTTCGACATGATTTGGAGCAGAGAAGGAAAGATCTCAGTAAACTCCTGGCTTACATTAGACTGCCTCTGCTTGCTCCACAAGTAAATTGCTTAGTTCCTCTCTAGTGTATACCATGGTCACAGTGGGCATAATGTCTACAGCATCAGTATATTGACAGTGACAAATCGTAAGAGCTTCAGGATTCTTAATGATTTGGATTCTTAGAGCTGCATATAAGGACTCAGTATGTTGTGTAGGCTTGATAGTTTGTGTCTGTTTGCAGACTGCAGCATATTCTGATGCTGAGATCAGCCAGGACACAAAGAGGGGTGGGCTGCTAGGAAAATGTCATTTCTGTTGCTTAGGAAAATGCTTATGAGGGATATGTTTGGCACTAGAAGGTGTGTCCCTTTAAAATTTCTTCTTTACGGAATTTGCACAGTTTATTTTGATTACTACATTTCCTTCATATAATTATAGCTATCCTTGAGATTTAGGAAATACAATTTGAGTAAATTCTTTGGAGTGACTTTTCTTCTGTCCATTGGTGATAAACCATCTTTGGGTACTTTTTGTTCTTCCCAGTCAATACTTTTTCTCCTTCTTGGACATTTACACACAATGTTGAAGAAGACTTGGGCTCAGTTTGTTTAAATAGTTGTGAATTAGTTTTTCTAGTCCTGTGGGAGTGACTACTCTTGTTAGCATCATATGTATTATAGCATTGTATTGATTATCTGATAACATGCATGTAAACTAGGTTGGACTACTTTAATTGTTTTTTTTACTTCTCTTGTGCTAGCCTTCCTTGCTGGACATTCGTTAGGAATATTTAACAGTTACTGTACAGTCAAATGATTTTGCTTCACAATTTTCAATTTGTTTAGTGAGAATTATCTGTATTAAATGAAGAAAACAGGACTGTTATGGAACCTGAATAATAAGTAGAATTCATTAACAGAGGACAAACCTATTTCAGTTCATTCATAATGATACATCACATACACGACATTCTGTGTATTACTTCTAATTTGGTATCCTCTTACTGGATAGTAAGATTCACTAGCAAGCGTTTTAGTATTCATATTTTCATACTGATTATTATATGTGCAATGGCAGGATTTTCTCAGTTGTGGCCTTGACATGGCAATTCACTTTTTCTAGAAACACAATACAGGGTAAGCCAGTTGACCTGGAGGAAATAATGCTTTTGTTGAGTGTTTAATTAATTAATAACGAAGTGCCCGCTGCTGTATTCCTTTACTTAATTGACTGTAATTGAAACATATTTAGAAACTGGAAGTACAGAATTCATCCCAGAAATATCTACTGAAATCAAATTATGTACACTCAGTAACTGATTAGGAAAATAGCAGAATGAAACACAAAAGCAATATCATATTTCACTTAGTATTTTTCTTTAATTTTTCATGTTTTCTCCAATTATATGCTTGTATTTCTAATACAGTATTTTTGTTGCCTTTTTACTTGTTATTTTCCTGAACGAATTAAAGTTTTAAAGCTGTGATTTTAATATGATGACAATTAGTGTGTTGAGTAAATTGTTTTGAAGTGCCTGAAACAGTCTTAACATTTTCAGAGTCATGTTTTGCTTCATGGTCACAAGACATTAGGCAATCTGACAGCAAACACAGCATAATGAAAACGTTTCCAATTTTATGGTTGAAGGGTTAAAGTTATTTGAAAGAAATTAAATCAGAAAATTGAACAACTTGCTGAGATCAATAATGTTGCAAGCAGAATTGCAGAGAATATTAGATTAATACACTTTAAAAAAACCCATTGGGAAATACTGTGAAACTGGAGCACCAGAAGCAAAAAAATCATAATGGTCAGTTTTACTGGTTGTGCTTTTATGCGTTCCTCTGTACATAGCATTATGTCATGTCTTTGGCTAATGCAAGCAGTATCCTACATATTTTTAAGTCTCTTCATTCTTACAAAGGCTAAAGATGAATATTTGTTGACTTCTTAAGCTGTAAGGTGGCAAGTATTCCATCTGTGATGAATTAATGAAAAAGATGGTGAAGCAATTTCTGAGTTACAAGATGGCTTCAGCTTCCTTTTAGACAGAAATCCGTAGTATTTAAGTATCTGCATTACCTTTCTCTTCATCAGGTTTCTGGTGAATATAATCTCATGCTAACACATCATTTGGAACTGCTCAGTCACAAGTGCTTTTAGTAAAAGGAGCTGTGTAAATAACAAAACTTGGAAAATGTTGGCCTTCATTTAAGTAAGCCCATTTCAAGTTTTTTGGGTGAAGACTATCTACAGAAAACAGTAATACAGTAGGCTAAGCTTCAAGAACATGCATGGTTTTGGGGTACCAAAACAATCTTAGATTGCATTTCTTTTTAACTGAGAGGAAGTTGCTTTCAGAGACTGAGAGTCCATGCTGTGAGGAAACTATAGGTTGAGGGCTTGAGAAACTCAAGAAAACGTAGATTGCATCATGTTGTAAAACAGATGTATATTTGCCACTTTGCAATATTAAGGCAGTGTTAAGCCAGGGATATGCACACCAAATTACGCACAGCTATTTCATAACAAGTCCCGTCAGTACTCCCGATCACTAATTTCACAACAGTTTTGTATCTGTTACTGTTTGGGCGTCAACAGCTCAACAATGACATCTGTTTCTGGTTTGTGGACTTACATTTCTAATATTCACAAAGTGTTTGGCTTTTGTGATGGCGTTTCAGAGGCGTTTGCCTTTTACTTGTCGTTCTGACAACTGTCCAGGTCCCAGGGGGGCACTTCACTTGCTTTTCTCTGTTACTCAGGCTATGTCTTGCAGCTCAGAAAAATGCCAGTTGTCTAGACTTCTAGTAATTACAGTTGGGATGCTCAGCCTACTAATATGTTTTTCCTGCAGTCTGACAAACATGGAATACAAAAGACTCCAGAATCTTTAAACATAATAACTTTTATTAATAGTCCTTATTTAACTCGAATTTTGTTTAAGACAGATTTAAAATTTATCACTTGTCAAATTGCTTGCAGCCTTGATCTTAAATTTTTTAACAAAGGCTCGTGTTAAGTGACATACTGTGATCTGGGTCACTGTCAGAGGGAGGAGTAGAATATATATTAAAATAATCCGCCTGTGCCTGAAACAGCTTTTATACACCTCTAGGTTGGACGGATTTGGAAGTAAGAGCATGAGATTACCTGTGTAAATCAATTTAGAGCCTGGTTCAGTTTCCTTGAACATAATCTGTAGTGGCACTGGAACACCAGGAGATTTTGGTTTCTTCCTCGGGACCATTACGTTTAAATCATCCATTAAGATCAAATGGCCTTCCTTTGTTTTGTACATAACGGCTTAGCTTAAAATGTGAATGTTTTGTTTGTTACAAGCTTATATTTAGTCTTTTTTTGTATGACCATTTTGAAAATACATAGATTTTTAAATCAGGCAGTGGAAGTCTTTGAATAAAATGTTTTCTTGTAATCTTGTTTTTATTCTTGATGTGGTTTATAGCAATATGGTTTGTTTCATTTTCTTCCTTTTTCACAGTTTCTGGCAGATATGGAAAATAATGCACTGTTTAGGGATGACATTGAATGTCAAAAACTCATCATGGAAGCAATGAAGTACCATCTGTTGCCAGAGAGACGACCTATGTTGCAAAGTCCTCGCACCAAGCCTAGAAAATCTACAGTAGGCGTGTTGTTTGCTGTTGGAGGAATGGATGCCACAAAAGGTATTTGCTTATATAATGATTACTTGATGAGCTGTTCTGGTTCTTTTTAAGATAAATATTTGATCTTTTTACAACATGTTAATTCTAAAATTCAAATATTCTGCAGTATAGAACATGAAACATCTTAAATGACACTGTTTATCAGGTTAAAAAAACCTACATAGCTGTATTGGGTTTGCATGGCAGGGTTTTGGTAGCGGGGGCTACAGGAGTGGCTTCTGTGAGAAGCTGCCAGAAGCTTCCCCCATGTCCAGTAGAACCAATGCCCGCCGGTTCTGAGATGGACCCAGCGCTGGGCGGGGCTGAGCCCATCAGTGACCGTGGTAGCGCTGTTCCCACATTTAAGGAGGAGGGAGGGAATCGCGCAACAGCAATTGCAATGGGAGAAAGGGATGAGAATGTGAGAGAGACAACTCTGCAGACACCAAGGTCAGTGAAGAAGGAGGGCAGGAGGAGCTCCAGGCACCAGAGCAGAGATTCCCCTGCAGCCCGAGGTGCAGACCATGGTGATGCCAGCTGTCCCCTGGCAGCCCATGGAGCTGAGACCCACCTGCAGCCCACACCAAAGCAGGTGGATGGATGCTCCTGGCAAAAGCTGTGGCACCGTGGAGAGAGAAGCCCACATTGGAGCAGGCTCCTGGCAGGACTTGTGGCCCTGTGGGAGAGACCACACTGGAGCAGGGGAAGAGTGTGAGGAGTCCCTTCCCCTGAGGAGCAAGGAGCGGCAGAGACAACGTGTGGTGAAGTGAGCACAGCCCCAGTCCCTGCGCTGCTGGTGGGGAGGAGATAGAGAAAATAGTGAAGTTGTGCCTGGGAAGAAAGGAGGGGTGGAGGGAAGGTGTTTTAAGATTTGCTTTTATTTCTCATTATCTTACTCTTGTAATACATTTAAACTAATTTCCCCAAATTGATTCCGTTTAGCCCATGACAGTGACTGGTGAGTGATCTGTTCCTGTCCTTATCTCAACCCATGAGCCTTTTGTTATGTTTTCTCTCCCCTGTCCAGCTGAGGAGGGAAGTAATAAAGCTGCTTGGGTGGGCACCTGGTGTCCAGCCAGAGTCAACCCACCACTGTAGCTTTGATAATACTGTAAACATTCTGGAAGCTAAGAGTTATGATCAATTTGAAATTATCAAGGGAATATCTGATTTCTGAGTAGTGAAATGCTGAACTGAATGAAAACTAATCTTTATTTACTTGAGTGGGAAGTAAATAGGAAAAGGAAGAAAATGACAGAAAGGGCACGAAGGTGATCTGCATGTGCATTAAAACAAAGAAAAAAAAACCTTTTTGACTAATTGTTAAATGGTTCCATCAGAGCTACTTGGATTTTCTGTTTTATAGACACTTCAATAGTTTAATGGTAGTTAGAAGGAATCTGGCAAGCTAGAAAAGTTACAGCAGAGAAAGTGTTTTCTTTCACTCATTGTTTAAAAGTTAACACTTTTAGTATTTCATGTCACATAGATTTAGATTTTTGCCTAATATTACAAAACAGCTGATTTTAATATATAATTGCATTTCACAAGGGTTGTTTTTTATTCCTATTACTAATATTTGTTTTTCTAAAGGCTTGATTCTGCAAAGCAGTTAGAAATCCTGCTTTTTGTCTTGAAAAGCACTGAGAAAGTCATCTTTTATAATGGTGCAGTTAATTCTTGAAGAAGTCAAAAAAGATTATTTGTATACATAGAATTAGGAACATGCTGCAGGATGTCATGCTGTCTCAGTAGGATCAGCATATTGCTGAAATAAAAACTATCTTAATTCAGACCTTTTCATTTTTTATAACTTGCATATGTTGTCATTCAGGAGCTACAAGCATTGAAAAGTATGAACTTCGTACCAACATGTGGACTCCTGTTGCAAACATGAATGGACGAAGATTACAGTTTGGAGTTGCAGTCTTAGATGATAAATTGTATGTTGTCGGTGGCAGAGATGGACTGAAAACTTTGAATACTGTGGAGTGCTACAACCCTAGAACAAAAACTTGGAGTGTAATGCCACCTATGTCCACTCATCGTCATGGTCTTGGTATGTAGAGTTCTGTAAAGGCTGAACGCATATTTTTAAATTGTTATCTGTTTTAGGATTGGTCAACAAACATTTAGAAGTTAAGTTTAGGGGGGTGGAAACTTTGTTTTATTGCCAACTGCTTATTGAACGTCTTTTCTCCTTCAGATTATATCCAGCATTGGCTACCAAAGGAAATTTCTTTTTAGTTGTTTTAAAATATTTTTTGGTGCACACTGGACTGTCACTAGGAGAATGTGATCTTTTTTCCCCTTATCCAGAAGCGATTGTTTTTCATATCTGTTTTTTTAGGAGTAGCTGTATTGGAAGGTCCCATGTATGCTGTAGGAGGACATGATGGCTGGAGCTACCTGAATACAGTAGAAAGATGGGATCCACAGGCTCGTCAGTGGAACTTTGTAGCTAGTATGTCAACTCCAAGGAGCACTGTTGGTGTAGCAATATTAAATGGAAAGTACGTGAAGGCAACTTCCATTTTCTGTCTCATTATTTTAATGTAATTAGACAATCATCCTAAATGACTATTACTTCTCTTGATAGATACCTGTTTGTAGCATTAAGAACCAAGTTTCTTCATTCACAGAAAAGATAATGTATTGGGTCAAGCAGGCTTCTCCACAGCATCACAGTGCCCCTCAGTATTGCTTAGGAGACACCTTCTCTATGGGCAAATAAGAGATTACCATGTCCTTAATACAGAAAGGAGCAAATGGGTTTTCTCTTTCTCTGGGACTCCAGTGATTTCCTCTTACTGTGATAGCTTGAACGGTCAACTTCCAAAATGACTGTGAAGTCATGGAGGAATAGTCATTTTGTATTGCATTAACTCAGAACAGTAAGCTCTGGCAGAATGAATTTAATCTGGAATAATATCTGAAAATACTACAGCTGGTTTTCAGTGAAAATATGCCTAATTCCTAATACAAAGCATATTCAGACAACTAGGTCATTTCATGTTGCAGTCACAGGAAATGGCTGACGGTGACCTCGAGCAGTTACCTAATCCATTCTGCTACCTCAAAGCCGAATCAATTACGGCTAAAACAGTCATAGCCAGAGCGATCTTGTCCTTAACCTCCAGTGGTAAAGTTTCTGTAACATCCCTAGGCAATCTGCTTAATTGTTAATACATCTGTGAAGTTTTCCTCATGTCAAGTTTTAAATACCTTTTGCTGATGTAAATTATTATTGTTTGTGCTATCCAAAGTGAACATGGGAAATGCATCTTTCCTATTTGCAACAGCCTTTTGTTTTAAAGACACGTCTCCTCAGTATTCTGTCATCAGGACTGTATAATTGCAGCTCCTTCAGTCTTTATTTGTAGGCCGTGATTCCTAGACTTCGGTTGATTTTCATTGTTTTCTTTTGGACTAATTGTTCTATAGCATCCCAAAATACAAATGGTACTTGAATCAAGCTATTACAAAAATAAAGATTGGTTGGAATCACAGAATTGTAGAATAATTTGGGTTGGAAGGGACCTCTGGAGTCATTGATCCAACACCAACTCAAAGCAGGGCCAACCTTAAAGCTGGATCTATTTTCAAACTGAGGTAGCACAGCTCATATCTGAATTTTTAATATCTCCATGGATGAAGATTCAGTGGCCTCTCTGGGCAACCTGTTCCGATGTTTACCACTATTGTACTGAACATTTTTTTCTGATATCTAGTTGAAATTTCTTATATTTCAACTTGTCTCTTGTTCTTCCCTCTTTCACTGCATGCCTGTGAGAATGATCTGTCTTCTGTATGACCTCCCATTAGCTGATTGAAGACAGCAGTAAGATGCCTCCTTAGCTGTCTCAAGAATTCTCAAGAGTGCATAAAGGCAGGTCTCTCAGCCTCTCCTCATATGGCATCTGTTCTAGCTCACTCATCATCTTAGTGACCATCAGCTGGACTTGCTCCAGTGTGGTACTGAGATCCCAAAGCTGGACACAGTATCCAGAAGCAGTCTTATATGTGCTCAATAAAGGGGATCAGCTGTTATTACTTCAAGGGCATACTGCTGCCTTGTCTCCCAGGACTTCCAAGTCTATCTTTGCTAAGCTGCCTCCTCTCCTGTCAGCTCCGAGTCTGTACCATTGCATGGGCATACGCCATCCCATGTACAGGGCTTTACATTTGCCTTTGCTGAACTTCATGAGACTACAGTCAGCCCATTTTTGCGGCCTGTCTAGGTCTCTCTGAATAGTAACCAAGCCCTCCAGTATATCAGCAACTGCTCGTATTTTGATATTATCAGTAAACTTGCTAAAGCTGCTTTCCGTTACATCTTTCAGATAATTAATGAAGACGTTGAGCAGTATCAACCACAGTATCAGCCTGGGAGAAATAGCACTAGTTACCACCTGCAGCTGGATTTCATTCTGCTGATCACAGCCCTTTGAGCCTAGTAGTCCTTCCAGTTTTCTACCACCCTTGTAGTGGGCTTATCTAAACGATATTTTGCTAGGTTGGCTGCAGGAATACCATAGCAGACAAAGCTAACCTGATTTGCTGAGTAGTATTGTGGTTGTGGCAGAATATTTACACTCTCTTGACCACAAATTTTCTCTTCCTGCTGCGTACCATCTGACACATCTCCCTTGAGCTGTTTGAGTATTGTAAGGTAGCAGAAAACTTTTTCAGAGTTTGGGTTTTGTTTTTTGGGGTTGGTTTTTTTGGTAGGTGAGTCTCCTACTAAATTAGTACAGCTGAAATGCACCTGCAGAGGGTCCTGTGAGATCTGGAACGAGTCCAGGAATGAGTGGAAATACTCCTTGAGTGCAGGAAGGACGGCAGAACTTGAAGAACTAGCAAGCAGAGTGCCTCGGGCTGCCATGGCACTGCTGCCTCAGATGCCTAAGTTAGGTCTGTAGTTTCCTGTATATTCAGTAGAGGGTCCAGGGTGTGGAGAAAAGCACCAGAATTAGTGTCTCATGTTTCTCTATTATTATAGAACATTGCTTAGACTC
The DNA here is from genome assembly GCA_013399365.1 of Pampusana beccarii. NCBI lineage: Eukaryota > Metazoa > Chordata > Aves > Columbiformes > Columbidae > Pampusana > Pampusana beccarii. Next base: position 122,684 of record VWYH01006042.1, read on the forward strand.
TTAATCTAGGCAGCAAAACTAGATGCCTATAGCTGAAAAGCTTAAAAGTACATGCAAATTTATTGTGTTTCAGCTGAGAAAGCTGTAACTTTTGCAGTTTCTAGTAATATCTGTCTGTAACTTGATATATTTCAGATGATTTGCTCAAAATCTTCATATAGAGGAATTAATATGTTTTTCTCCATGTCCTAAATGTGGAACCACTGCATAAGTGATCAAAACTCTGTCATGTTTCGGGGGGAGGCAGAGTGGGAGGCTTCATTTAAATGCTGAGTGGCTTTTAGTCATGAACTTTATGGAACTGCAACTTGGTTTTTCAATATCCTTCAGTACACAAGTTGTGTTATTAAACGTGGCCACTTCCATGGAAATGTATTTTCTTAAAAGGGTATTAAAATCATTACTGAGAACTACTAGGTTAACCATATTTACAAGATGTTTGAATTTAAGTCTGTTGGTCAGTATATTTGAAAAACCAAACAGTGTTTCCCAAACCGAGAGCATCTTGAATAGTGCTTTGTAGTAACTGTTAAAAATCGTTCACACTATCATCATACACAATATCTAACGTTTATTTGATTATATAGCCACACTATAATGTGCCTTAGGCTATGAAAGGATTTAATTAATGGTATTTCAGGTGATATCTCAAACTGGACTTTACTTCTGATGCGTTGCTTCCTTTTTAGAATGGCTTCTGAGTTCCTGCCTTTAACAGGAACAGAGTGGGCATTTCAGCAACATAACAGTGCTTGGCATTTCTGGTTCTAAGCATAGGTTGCTCATAAACTCTGTGCATAAACTCTTCGTCAGGTTTGATTTGATTAGTTTTAAAGATTCATCAGTGATGCAGTGCTCCTAAAACCAATCTTTTCCTTCTATCCTTGTTTTCCAAAAAGTTGAAATACTTTGTTGGTACCAAATGCTAGAAACCTTTTTGTTAGAACTGAGCAAACTAGGCCACCTAGTGGGTGTGAGAGCCTTAACATAGCCCTGTCAGTCCTGAACTGAAGCCCAGGTCCAGAAAAATACTTGAATGCCCAAGATGAGGCAGGGCGGAGTTGTTGCATGCACAGATCAACTACTGAATTTGTCCTTCTGACCCTGCTAGAAATGTGCCTTTGTCTGTCACATCACATCAGTAATTTTGAAAACGTTAGCTATGTGCATAGGTTGGAACATAAATGCTGTGTTACAGATATAATCATTTTTCTGTAAATTATTGTTGTTATGCATTGATCACGACAATAGGAAGAGATTGGAGCTAAATCTCTTCTGAGTTCTTGCCACAAAACATTCTATTGAAAGTCAAAAGTTTCCTTCTAAACTTCGCTTCTTAATGAACTTGAAAGTCCTTCATACATCACTGGAAACTTTGTCTTGTTCAAACAATATTTATTTACTTTTTTATTATTATTATTTTGTAGGCTTTATGCAGTTGGTGGTCGAGATGGAAGTTCTTGTCTTAAGTCAGTAGAATGTTTTGATCCTCATACAAACAAATGGACCCTCTGTGCTCAGATGTCAAAAAGAAGAGGTGGTGTAGGTGTAACCACCTGGAATGGGTTCTTGTATGCAATAGGTGGTCACGATGCCCCCGCATCAAACTTAACATCCAGGCTGTCAGACTGCGTAGAAAGGTAATATCCCGATGAAGGCATATCCTGCTAGTAGTTCTAATCATGCTGGTCTATGGAGTGATTTATGGAAAGAGCTCGAAGCAGAAACCCAATAAAATAGCAGTGTTATTTTTAGCCTGAGCAGAGGAAACTTATGTGTAAAAACATACTCTGTAGTCATAGTGTGATTCAAAATGTTGCCGAGACAGATTATTTAAAGCAAATTCTCCCTTACGCAGTTCATCTAGATTTTTTTTTCCTGACAATGTCCTTGAATTAATTATGATTGATAACTGGGAACAACTTGGAATGGAATGCTTTTAAAAATGGAGTAGAACTTCTTTCACATGAGAAGTCTGTATCATTTAATATTATAACTTTTAAAGGAGTTAACAGTCAGGGTTGGCGGACCCTTAAACATCCTATTCTTTCTTGTATCCCCTGATAACACTGGGAAACTGGCACGTATTTCAGTCATTCCAAAGTTGGTATGTCTTCACATAAAGTTATTAATGAATGACTATTACAAATTGCAAAAGCACTTGTGATCCATGAAAGAACTAAAAATGGCAGTAAATACTTCATAATGCACTGCAATAAGTCTTCACTAGTGTTTCTGAAATATGCTTTAATTCTCTCCTCCCCCTCCTCACCAAGTTGTAAAACTTCTTTCCTGTAATCTCCCAGCACTTACAGTGATTCTTCATCACCCATATCTTCTCCTTTTACTAAATGAATTTATGCTGAGAGATCCGATGTGTCCTCTACCAAAAAACAAAACAAACAAACAAAACAACAAAAAGCACAAAACAGAGCCACAGTTTTCAAACTGGTTTGGTGTCCTAGTAAACCCCAAAATACATAGTGTGGCCCATACCACTTAACATATGGAAGCTGCACTAAAAAGACCCCCAAAAGGTTTGTAGATAGGAAGTTACAGCTTAGAAAATACCATATTTTTAGAGGAATACAGATAAGTTAGAAGCCCAAGAGAAAGCAGTGTCTGTTTATTTTTCTGTATCAATATTCGCTGAAGGTTTTTTTTGAAAATTATAAGCTTTCACAGCAAGTAACTCTCTTCAGTATCACACTCAACTTCAACAGCCTGTGCTGTGACATGAAGTAGTTACCACTTAGAGCGAGACTTGTTCCACTATAATGTAGCAGCAGAGCTGTTTCTGGAGTGGTACGTTTAGACATAAAATAAGAAGTGTAGTCAGAGCAGCTGTATGTATATGTGTGTATTACTATATGGAAAACAGCACAAAGTAGATATGTAGCTAGTACTGACTGTGTTACCAGATGACTAAAGAAACATTGTTAAAGACAGTATTTTGGGGAAAAAAGTCCCTTGAAATTAGGACAACACAGATTTGGGTGTTAATAATACCTGTTTTCTACTACCTTGAGAGGGTCAATTCCAGTACGGTTTTTTCTATTGAATTTTGTCAATAGTTTTACAGAATAACACGTATTATCTTTTAGGTATGATCCAAAAACAGATATGTGGACTGCTGTGGCCTCTATGAGCATTAGCAGAGATGCAGTGGGAGTATGTCTTCTTGGTGACAAGTTATATGCTGTTGGAGGATATGATGGTCAAACATACCTTAATACAGTGGAGTCTTATGATCCCCAGACAAATGAGTGGACACAGGTATAGTTTCTGATCAGACCATACACTACTGTTAATCTTCTTGTTATTTCAAGTGTGCTTCTTTTTACAAGGAGACTTCAAATACTCCTTTAAAAAGCACTTTACTACTGTGTTGTAAGCCTCTTTTTTTTTTTGTCTATCATCTCAAGATTGTTTGTCTTGAACAGTCAGTTGTTAACTTCTAATAAACTGCCCTTTTTTCTTTGGCAATAGTATAGCTATTTTCTTTTACAATTTTAACTACTCTTCATAAAATGTATTGACATGTTCCCCAAATTGTCACATAGGGTTCTGTTTACATGACTTCCTATTCTGAAGATAAATTATAAATGTAGATTAGTTTTAGCTCTAATGTGTTTCTCAGCAAGTTTATCAATTTCTTCAAGATTTTGGTCATCTTTCCATAAATAATACCTTTCTGATGTGAATGCTATGTGTAGTGTGTGCAACTTTCAGGAAGCCTTTTTCTGTTTCTTTTCACCCAGCTCAAAAAAAAAAAAATCTTCCAATTCAGTTTCAGGAATGTGCCTCTCTGTGGGTAGAGCACACACAAGGACAGCATGGGCAGGCTGTCCTGTAGTATCTGCTGCTGTTTGAGATACACTAAGGTATCTACACAAGGCTGGCAGATACAGCACAGCATCTATGGGAGACCATCTGGAGTGCAGTTGCACACAAGAATGGATGTCCAAGGCCATCTAAAATAGCATCAGTATTTAGGCAGCTGAATTCTGACCCCCTGAATATGCTATCCCAGTAATAGCCCCAAATTGCTAATTCAAAGAGAACTGAACTGCTGTCTGTCGAGATCTTTGTAACACAGATAACGGAGCTGTGCGTTTCCCACTTCATACTGCTGCAAGATCTTAAAAGTTAAGTCATCTAGAATGCTCATCAGAGCTTGAGGCCTTCAGTGGCAGTACTGGTAATGATAACCCACGGCATTACTTGTCCTGCTAAAGGAAAATAAAACTTGTACCAGAGGAGGAGAACAGTGCTTCTTGCCTGTTGCATCTAAATGAGTCCCACATGATGTCTAGGTGGTGACTGTCTCTATGTACCTCTGTATCCTTAGCGACCTGTATTTCGCTGAATCACATGATCCCAGCGTACAGAACAGTTCTGAACCCTTCCATGGGGAATTTGGAAGTGTCTGTGTACCTTCCTTTCCTCTTGTTATGTCAGCAGTCTGCCGTGCTTTATCTGCACACAACGCCAAAGAGGGTAGTGGAATTTTCTCAGCTGAAGTTTGTCAGAGCCACAAACGGATCAGAATAAGTCTGTTGTTCCTGGGGAAAAAAAAATAAATAGGGGAGTTGGCATAAACACCACTTTTTCTTCAGGATAACGTCTGTAGCTCTCAGTGTGATATTCACAGACACTCCGATACTAGGAAGTTTAAAGGGGGAAGCTGAATGTTAGAAACTACCTTCCTCTTTGCAAATCCAACAGAATCTCAGCAAAAAGGGTCTTGCCAGAAGTAATTTCTGTTTACAAAAAAATAACAGAGACTGGTAAATTATTTGTATTTCAAGAACTCTTAACAGGATTTTATCAAAATCTGAAGCAAAAATGAGAGGTTGCCCCATCATGTTTGGCATTTTATATCTGAGAGAAAAATGCATCATTTTGCCAACCATTACTCAATTGTCAGACTGCTTAGCTCAGATGTCCAGTTTGTACCATAACAAAGGATTCTTTCTTCTCTAATACCAAGTAATTGAAATTATCAGTAAGTATTGTTTCATATTCTTGGGGTTTGCTATTGCTTTTAAAGTGCTTCACTCTATCATATAAAAAAAAACAAAACTATTCTGTGGGTTTTTATCCAAGTTTTGGACCAATTTGCTATTTTTTTATGTCACATTAACAGAGTGTGGGTGATGTTGCCACTGTTGCAGCTGTACAACTATTATTACAAGCATTAACTAAATGTCAATTATAGGAAAAAGAAGTAAAAATGCTTAAAGCTGACTACATTAATATATATATATTTATTTTTTTTTCTCACAGGTTGCACCATTGTGCTTAGGAAGAGCTGGAGCATGTGTTGTGACTGTAAAACTGTAAATTATTTTCTCTATGAAGGTGACATTCTCCATAGACATTCTCTCTTCTTTCCTCAAGCAAACTACCAGTGCACCAATAAACAACAAGGTGTGGGATGTCAACCACAGCAAGTGTTTGGTCTCAAGCTAACATGTACGTGTTCTTACAGACCAATGCTAAGCACTTTTAAAAAAAATCATCTTTGTTACCCATGTTACAAGAATTCTATTTGTAAGAAAATCAGCAACCAGCCAGTTGCCAGCAGAAGACTTCTGTTCTTCTGTTTAGGAAGTGCTAAGAAATGAGTTAACTCATTTATGAACTCGTTATAATAAACAAATGCTACAGATTCAGGGTCTTGATCCCCGAAACACGCAGTGATGATGCTATATGGATATACTTCCACTGATATAATTTAGTCTGTCTCTGGGTGAAAGAAGTTACAGGATTAGACCCCACATATTTAATTTGCCTATGATAAACTCATTTTGCTATAGGTATCTGAGCTATTACAATGCAGACTGAAAAAAACAATGCAAACCATTGTAAATGGCAGGCACGATGCCAGCCTTGGAAATGAAGATGTGTATTTGATGAATCTTTTGCACTTTTATCATCATTCCTAGTTTAGCAAACTTTTTATTTAACCAAAGGCTTATTTTAAATATTGTCTTATTATGCTAACAGAAATCTGCTATTTAATAATTTTTGCTGGAAATTTTTGACATCCAGTGTACTTTTTGGATTGTCAAAGTTTTTTATGTGAGATGCAGAACATCATACTTTTTTCTCTACTTTGTTTCTTACATTTACTTTGCTATGTGTAAGGAAAAATCTATAAGCATGAGTTATTGGAAGAATTCTAAAGTGTGATTAAAAGTTAAGCAATTTAAGTTTCATGTTTGCACTTTGGAATCTTTGAAGCATTCCATTACATCTAGACTAATTACATTTTACATGAGGCTTTGCACTAATTTGAAAAGTATGATTTTATAAGATAAAATGAAACAATTGTCTGTCTGTCCAGTAAGGTTGCTTCAAAATGTAAAGGGCCAAATCCTGCAAGATGCTGAACTGCCACCATTTGAGCTTCTTCAGCATCTTACAGGAGAGTTACGTGTGCCTCACAAGATTATGTTAGTTACCTTATTTAACAGTTAATATCATTTTTTCAGAGAGTTTATAATTTGCCTTTCTGGAGCCCTATGCTGTTACACAGAATTGCTTTGAACGGTCTGGAAAGTCTTTTTGTATTTGGTTTTCTGTGCCTTGTTCCTTATGTTTTCAAAACAGTAGGTAATTGTGTGTGTTTGTGATGGAAAATGGGAAGATGTGAGCTCACTGAATGTTTTGCAGAAGTTTGAAGCGTCTGATACCCAAAGTCTTTGTACATTTGTAATTTTAAATGTGTTAATGCTCCCGGTGAACTATTTATTGTTTTAAAATAAATTACTAAGCAGTGACACTCTGTGATGAAACTTGCACTGTTTGTAACCGAATACAGAATGCAGCTGAACTTGAACGCAGTTGTCATGTCAGCGCATTTTTTCTCTCTTTTGTGTACCCGTATCCGCGACTTGACAGGTCTCATTAAGAAAAGTGACACTTGCCGCTCCTCTTGTTGGACTTTTGGTTTTAGAAAACCTCTATTTCCCTTTCAGTACTGTCACGTATTTCGGCCGCGGCCTCGCTCAGCCCTCCGGCCCGCGTGCTCCCAGACAGACCCGGCCCCGCCCCTGCCCCCTCGAGCGCGCCTCCCCATTGGATGCAGCCCCTGGCCCCGCCCCGCAGCCGTGATGGCGCCGGCCTTCCTCCGTCTCCGGGGTGACAGCGACGCCGTGGGTGGGCGTGGTCGGGCTCGCGGGTCGGCGGGGGGGGGGCGGCGCATGCGCAGAGGGCGCGGCGCAGCGGGCGGTGGGCGCGATGAAGGTGAGTCTCTTCGGCCGCCGTACGCGCGGGCGGGGGGAGGGGGCCGCCGGAGAGCCTCAGCCCGTGGTGGCGGCGGGGCCCAGGGCCGGCGGTCCCGGCTGTAGTTCCTGCTTCCCGCTGCACGATCGGGGCCAGGGCGTCGAGCGGGCCCCGCTGCGGGCGGGCGGGCGGTGCTCGCGGCCTGGGNGCACTGGGGCCGGGCCGCGGTGCTGGCCCCGGCAGCAGCGGGGCCGTGAGACCCCCGGGCAGCGGCTGAGTGAGTGGGCCCGGCGGAGAGTTTCCTCCTCAAACCACTTCGCGGGGTTAGTTGATCGTCACTGTACAGTGCGCTGGAGCTTGCCTGCACTCCCAAAACGCTTTTCTTCGTCGTTGGTTTATTACAAATTTAATTAAATTATTTTTTCAAGTACCCCATAGTTGTCAGATGTTCTTTGTGCTTGTGTTGTGTGGTGCTCATATTTTTGCACTTCTTGTGAGTAAAATGCAAAGTGAATTTGAAGAACGCCTCAGTTTACGTTCAGCCAACAGAAGGGATGAGGGACCCTTGGGTAAGCGTTTGGCTGACACCAGGTGTTGGTGTTTATCTGATGACGTGGGAGGGAAAAAGCCATCAATGGCAAGCTGTGAAACCAAGCTGTGGGCTTTGTCTTCGACTCAAATTATAGAAAAACCTGCAGGTAGTGTGCAAGGAAAAAGAAGTTTAGAAACTCTCCGAGTTGGAAGTCAGAATGTCTTTTTATGGTTGAGCAGCTTTGAGGTCTTTGCTTTTGAGACCCAACAATTCAGAGAGGACAGAATAGTTATGTATATTATAATGTAGGTGTTGAGCCTTCTGTGTTGTACACACTAAGAATGCTTTCTGGTCCCAGACTTTTCAATGAAATCTAGAGAACTAAATATTCTAGACTTTGGACATGAAGGGGAGAGTACCCCAGGCAATTTTATAATGCCAGTAACTCTGTAAGAGAAAAATAATACTTTTGATAGAGTTGAAATAGTTTCAATGCAGACACCTAGCACCAGACGCTTCATTTTTTTCCAGCACAAAGCAGAATAGTTTTCTGTGGAATTTTGGTACTTTGGTGCATTAGAATCATCCAGAAGTTATGTTTGAGGGTTGTAATTTTTTTTTTCCCCTGCACAGTACTCAAGGTTGCTAACATGCTGGGAAGGTTTTTATTATTATAGGCTCATGATATTAAGATGCATAATTTCTCACTCTTTTTTTTTTTTTGTCTCCCAGCAAGTATTCAGTCTATTAGAAAAAGCTTGGTCTGGTTCCCCTGTGCAGTTTGCTTGGCAGAAAACTTCGGGAAATTTCCTTGCTGTAACAGGGTAAGATTACAAATATTTATTGCATTTGTCCATAGAAATCACTGATGAAGAAAGGCAATTATTCTATATACTAATCTTTTTTAGAGGTGATCATGCTGTGAAAATTTTCGATCGTCACGGTCAGAAGAGAAATGAAATCAGCTTACCAGGGTAGGTACTCAGATGGGTTTAAATTATTTTGTTTGTTGTTTTTGTTTTAAATGCTTGTTTTCTGGTGAGGTGCTTATACAATGTGAGAACTTTTTAGGAAGAGATACTACCTCTGGTGAACATACCTGGGAAGGAAGACCCCACTGATGAGCATGTATGGAATCTGAGACAGTAAAAGCTGAACTCATAGTAAGCTATTGAGGATAGTCAGAAAAATGCATTCTCCTACCCATAGCACTCCTTATTAATAATAAACTCAATCTACTTCATTAAAATGTTAGAAAAAGATCTATTAAATTAAGAAAAAAATATAACAAGGTTGCGTACAATATATTTGTGTCACTCTCATCGTGACAGTGTTCTTGCTCCAGTCAGTTTTCTGGTAGTTTGTAATCATAGCCTTACTGAGGAAAGATCCTTTTAGTTTAGTGCCTCTGCATGTGTCACTGGCATAATGTGTACATTGGCATTTTTACCTTAGATGGAGAGTGTACTTCTGAAGCAAATCATACTCTTTTTTGTGCTTATCACACTTTTGTTCACCTCAGACAGTGGTGTCAGAGTGTATGAACTGGATTCCTTTCAGGTGAAATTTAGTAAGTGGTGGATTTTGGCATGTGCAGTCTAGCTCCTGAAAGGCAATCAGTCCAGAGGAACAGGCTAGATGTGGTCGAGAGGAAACCTCCCTAGGTGCAAACACGGTGGTGAACTCTGAGAAGAGCTTGTGTTGGACTAGGGATCCTCTACTCATGGGGACTGGTGAGGGTGGTGCGAAGGGGAGCCTGCCTTATTAATGGACGTGGAAAGCATTACCTTGTTGATGGACAGATGTGACCCTTTCCTGCAGGGAAATATATAATATCTAAACCAGTTTTAAAACAACGTTGTGTTCTCGTGGCAAGGCAAAGAAGAGAAAAAAACTTGTGTAATAACCACATGTCCACATGTTGAAATAATTAGCGTCTACTTATCGTAGTTTGAAGAGTACTGACTTTTTGATGCCCACCAGTGAGTCTTCTTACTTAGGTTAGGTAGTTCTTTTGAATTCTTATTTCCAGCCTTTTACTGTGATTGAAGAATAAATTATCTCTAATTATTACTATTAGGATAAAATTCATTTTTTGTGATACACATTTTAAACAGAAACAAGCATGCTTATATGAAAGTTTTCCCATTTTAACGTTGTTAATGAAAATCTATGTTGTTTTTCTTCAGTAACTGTGTTGCTATGGACTGGGATAAGGATGGAGATACTTTAGCAATAATCACAGACAAATCTAGTACAATTTTTCTGTGGGATGCAAACACAAACAAAACAAGCCAAGTAGACAGTGGCATGAGGTAAGAAAGTTTTTTTTTAAGTATGTATTTGAAGACATGGACCACTGTGAGCTGCTGCTCTTCATGCTGTCTCTTAAATCAATGTAGAACCTAATGCGAGGTAGAATGATGCAATATGTTTTTTAACTTGGTTAAATTGCCATCAGGACATCATATTCATCATCTTTGATTTCTCTCTGTGTGTAGAGTATATGTTGTATTTAACCTGTACAAGCCAATAGTCTTCCAGCTGCTTGGGAAGCCTCTTACTTCGTCTGTTATTCCAGAAATTGGAACAGGTACTAAAATGTGAACCACAGGCCCATTGATGTGGTGTAAAATCACTTGGGTCTTCTAAATTTGAAATCAAACTTGAGGCTTCCAGTGTAGTGAAGAAGGATGAACTTGCAGCTGGTGTACCTGAGTCACCCTCTGAAAGGAACTTTACTGTTTATGTATTAAGTGTACGGAGAGATTTCTAGACAACTAAGTTGAATGTGCACAGCTGGAAAACATCTGTCCCATTTCTTTCCACAAGGGCTTTTCAACTTTGGAATTTCCTTTTTTATTTTCTTAAAAAGCTTTTTTAAAAGGCTTGTTGATGTGGAGGATATATTGCAAAAAACATATTTTTATTTGAGTCCTCATAGCACATACATTGTTAAACTAATATGCTGCAGTTTATTGTTAAATTATTTTTGAATGATTAGCTGGTTTTGAAGTGTTTTGTTGGGGGTGGGGGTTTCGGGGTTGGTAGAAGTTTTCTTTCTTTTTTAATTGTCAACAGTACCAAAGTCCCCAGAGAGCTTCTTTTCAATGTTTCCACTTTGTGGTAGCAACAAGGATGGGTGAACTTTTTGGGTATCTGCATAAGCCACCGTTTTAACAGAGTATTTCACACAAGTCAAAGGGAGCTTAAACGTACGGGAAGTGATTTAAGTGGTGCTAGGATTATTTTATTTTAGATTCCTAAGGGCACTAAAATGCTCTTCACAAAGCAGAGTGTCTTAAGATGGGAGGAGATATCTAAGGCCTAGGTGCAAATCCTTATCTTTCTGAATTTGGCCACAGACTTAAAACTCTCCTGACACCTACATAACAGTCAGGCCTTGGATTAACAAATAAGCTTGGTTTGAATCTATTCCGCTAAACTGTTGCACTCTACATAAACATTCTGTCTATAGGGAAGAGAGTGGAAATGAATCTGTCCCATGTTTGTTAGGTTATGCACCTGAGCAGAGAAACAGCTGCTGTTTATTAACTTCAGTTGAGACAAACACTCCTGATTTAACCCTTCATTTCTGAATTTCCTTTGTGTGTGTTTTTGAAGGTTTTTTGGCCTTTTTAATAGCCAAAAATACTGAAATTTGAGTGGTTTAGCCATTAAATAAAAAAAAATGAGGTTCAGCTTAGGGGGTGGGTGATGTGTTGGTCTCTTTGAGTTTGGTGGGGTTTTTTTCCAAATTTAGGTGGAAAACTACGTGCCTGGAACACATACACTTGTGCTTTGTAAAATTGATTTGGAATACTGGCTGTTTGATTATGGGATATTTCCATATGTTACAGCCTGCTATCCTATATGTGTATGTTGAAACTGAACCTGAACTGTACTGTAACAAAAAATAGCTTCTATACAAGTCATTCCACCCCTGAAAAAGTAAAAGAATTGCCACTTTGCACAACACAGTTACTTAACTTATACATGATTTAATGAAGTTATGTTCTGAAGATTGTTTGTCAGTAGAATGTTAAGTCACATGTTAGAAAACAGTTTCAAAACAAACCAATGATTGTACATATAAATGAGAAATTTAAAGTGATTGCTTCTTCCTGCTGTCTAATTAATTATATGTGGCATTATATAGGCATCTTGTTTAGGTATTTGTGGATTACTTGGTTATTTCTTAGTCATTACATTTTTGTCATTATTTATTAGTCATTACATATTATGAACAACATGCATTTTTAGAACAGTTCTTATAATTATTATTGTTTATAATCATATTTTCTGGTAGCATCATCAACTTTGGCTTTTTTTTTTTTTAAAGTTTACCCAAGTAAGGGTTTAGGTTTTTTGGTAGGTCAGTTTTAAACTATGGCTATTTATATAATCCAAGCAATTTATGTTATATTGTATATATGTTATATTGTGTGAAGGAATAGACCATATTGTACCCCCTTTTCATGTGTGAACAAATACTTTTTGGGGAAGTGTAACTTGCCAGTATGCAAGTAAGGAAGAGCACAGAAGGGACTTATCAGAATGGTGTATGTCGTTATTTCAGCTCCTTCATGAACTTTCTAATATCCGAAGTAAATTGCTTACTGGAGGCCGTCTCACTAGAAGAGAGTATACATAAACCAATTCCAGTGCTTAGTCCTTCTTTTGTCACAGTGTTATTGCTTAAGCAGAATAAGCACTAAGACAAATAAACCGTGTAATAATCAGGCTTTTCTGGTATCCTCCTCTTTTTGAAATTAGAAAAGTACAACAAAACCCCCCACTTGCAAACAAAAGATATATTGGAGTTCATTTCATGTGTTAATTAATGTCTGAAATTTGGTTCATACTGCTATTGCATGCTTACAGTAAAATTTTTAAAAATGAGAGAGGCATTGATGGACACAACTGCACTAATTAGAATATTCTGATTAAAATTCTTTTGCTTAAGAGGCTTTCTTTTTTCTTTTTCTTTCTTATAGTATTCATCTGTGTACCCTTAAATATACGAAATAGGCCTTGGTGTATCTGAAAATTCAAGTTAAAATGTGTCTTTCTAACGTTCTTATTACATTGACCAGAATTAAACCTATTCACTTGGAATTGGCTGAATTCATAGGATTATTAAAGTACCAAAAAAATGCAGAAAGTGACGGGAACATTTAATGTACCTTCATGTTATCTTTGAGTGTTTTTTAAAGTTGTGTATTTGGCCAGTTTACGATTCTGTTGAAGACTGTTGATGTTTGCAGACACACTTCCATTTATACAAATATAATTACATTACCTCATACAACTTTTTGTTACTTTCATTATTCGTGCACAATTTAATAGTTCTGTTACTTGTTGTAGAGAATGTTTGCTTAATTTAAAAATTTTGCTTGGTCTCTATGATTTCATAGAACTGCAAAACAAATATGCAGAATGCTTTTATATGTAAGCATGTGAAAGGAATATCTACTATACAAAGTAACATATTTCTTTATTTTAGGGATGCGATGTCTTTCTTATTATGGTCTCGAGTTGGAACTTTACTTGCTGTTGGAACAGCGAAGGGAAACTTACTTATATATAACCGTCAGACTTCTCGCAAGATTCCTGTTCTTGGTATGCATTGTTTTGAAACTAAGCTTGCCCATCTGAAAGTGAAATTTTGCTAGTATACTTAGATCCCTTTTTAGTTCTGTATATGAATATAGAAGTTAAAAATGTGCTCATACTCAGCTTGGACCTTCTGTTTCATTGTGCTTACCAGAGTAAGCTAGAAATATATGTACATATACCTGATACTGCCTTATGCGCAACTCGCGTTATCTTTCTTGCTTTACAGTTTGCAACGGATTTGTGTGGTTGTTTTTGTTGCTATATTACTTTTTCTTACCTGCTTAGAGTACCTCTGGGCAGAAAGGTTAGGAAATAGCACAGTCCCCAGAAATCTGATGCAAAGAAATGGAAGAACAGGGGCTGCAGTTCCTATAGGGTCAAAAGACTTCCATCTAGAAGTGGATGAGTAGACGATTTAAAAAAAAAAAAAAGACTCTTGAATATGTAATTGCTCCAATAAGTTGTTTCACATGCTGACAGTCTGTAAGTAGCCAAGTTACAGCATCCCAGATTTTTTTGTGGTTGTGTTCATTTGTGTTGTATAAGTTTCTTTCTTTTTCAGGTAAGCACACTAAGCGGATTACATGTGGTTGCTGGAGTACTGAAAACCTTCTGGCTCTAGGTGGCGAAGACAAAATGATTACTATAAGCAATCAGGAAGGGGATACTATAAGACAGGTAGTGTTTATAACCTCTGTTTGATTTTAAGGTATACATTGATCCTTCTGGTTCCCAAGAAAGCTGGGACCCATGGGAGCTTATGCCTTTTCAGTCTCACTGTTTTCAAGGACAAAGATCCTTTGGGAAACTTCATGTAGGATGAGGGCATATCTAAACATCTGAGCCTCTGTGTTATGTAACGTGATTTATGATATTAGAGTCTCTGCATTTCTGTTGTGATCCTGCCTGAACATGCTTCTCTCATCTGTGATCCTGATTTGTATGTGTTACAAGAGGATCCTATGAGTGCAATCTTAGGTTCACTTCCCCAGTAGCAGCACAGGACAGCTGTCACGTGACTCTGTGAGGTCTTTAGGAAGTACTTTTAGTGTTGGTTTTGCTTTAGATTGGTTAAACAAAATTCTTGTCTCTGATGTGCAAGGGTCACTCTGAGGCTGGACCTCCATTGCCTTGTCAAGAGGATGATTCCAGTGCTTCTTCCAAGTACACTCAGATTCTCTAATCAAGTATTCTGTTTGTTTACATACACCACAGTCCTTCCAAGCAATGACAGTTGCTGCGTAATCTGCAAATGAATATAGTTAACTTTTTAAACTTTAATTAACACACTTTCACTCATGATTTTCAAAGAACAAATCTTGAGAGTTCATTTAATGTGATTCCATCTATATGTCTGAAGATCACCATTGGAGAAAAATACTGTAATAAATTCATTAGGGTATGTCTGTGCTTTAAACTATCTGGCTTAGGTAGTAGAAGCAGTGTAGCTGAGACAGCAAGGCTTGCTTATGAGGTTTTGTAACCACATATTGACTACAAAAGCAACTAGATTGCTGTCACCACCTAAACCAGATCAGGTGTGTCCACATTGAAATGTGTTGTAAATATTCAACTTATATGCCTTATTCTTGATTTTCCTTCCTTGAATTTGCATTGGAGTGACCTTGCTTGTACTGCTTCAGTTAGTACTGTCTGTATAATATCATCTTGCAAGTCTTCTTTCTCATCTGGATCTTTCCTTCTCTATTTGTATTTGTAACTGTTTCCTATATATTTTTTCAGTATATTCCATGATAACATAATGATCCGAACTGTAGTCATGTTTTCTCCAACTTTTTTCTTAGTGTGGTACTTAGTTTTGTAGTAACAGCTCTGTCCTTAACACTAAAATGTACAGGGCAGGAATAACGCAATCATCAGTATTTGCTCCATTAACTGTTGATTTCTCAATGTGAACTCCTTTCTTGCAGACCTCAGTGAGCTCAGATCCCAGTGATATGCAGTTTTCTGTTATGAAGACCGATGAAAGAATATCAACCAGGGAGAGCACAGTAAGAATTCAATGCAATATACTGCAAAAAGTGTTAAGCTGATGTTTCAGGGTTTCTGCTGGCAGCCAAGTGTGGGCCAGGAAGCAATTTGTTCCTCTTTGATTTAAAATTTGGTGTTGAAAATTTATTTAAAGTGAAGCCATACCTCTTTGTTCATCAAGGATGTGTTCGTGAAAAATGCAGTGGTTAGCAATATGACAGATAAGAGCAGTTTTGCAGTGGTAGCTGACATAATAGATGGAGGTGTGTGCGGGGACCTAAATACATACAATATGAATATAGAACAGTATATGCAATGTGGCAGATGGAAATGGAACAGGGTTGTAAAAATTGCAGAGAAGGTGCCTTCCAGAGGGCAGATTTTCAGCTGTCAGTTTTGGGAACACATCACTGCTCTCTCGCTTTTCGTCTTAGCAAACCTCAGCATCCATGAGACTAAAAGCCCCGGCATCAGTCCGGTGTGAGTGGTATCCTGTCTTTGCCTAAGTGGCTGCAGTTTCACTGTCTTCATTGTCTTTCTAGACTAAATCCA
The DNA here is from genome assembly GCA_013399365.1 of Pampusana beccarii. Lineage (NCBI taxonomy): Eukaryota > Metazoa > Chordata > Aves > Columbiformes > Columbidae > Pampusana > Pampusana beccarii. The sequence continues at coordinate 138,612 of VWYH01006042.1, forward strand.
AGTCCATCAGATCAGTCAATGGTGAAATGCAGAAAAATGGGCTAATGATCACTATTAGCAAAGCATATTATTAAATGATCAGCAATGAAGTACAAAGACAAGACATTTAAAATTAATGGATAGAAAGGTGGTATTGTGTTAGAATTTGTCCAGATCTATACATTTACACAACATAATTAAATTCTCGCAGTCAGGTTTAATCTATGGAGTATAGGTATCAAGAAAGAATTTTTCCCTGTGTTTATTTTGACAAGAGCTATAGGGGTTTTTGCCTCTCTGCATGGAGTGACACGTTTTCTGCTTCATAGGAAAGTTTAGTTAACAGCTATTTTAAAAATGCAGGACCTAAGGACTTAAGCCTTGATTTTTTTCTTCTGCTTCCTGGGGCATGCAACAGCCTAGGCTTTGCAGGTTTTTTATTGCAGCTCTCAAGTTTGCTGTAAAATGTTAGGGAGCATTCTGTAATTCTGTAGTTCTTGGTGTTTGTGCTTGGGTGGTCTGTCAGGAGCTCTAAACCACATGGCATTTATTGCCTAGGTGTTTGTTGTTGGGGAGAGGACTTTCCAGTTTCTTAGTTATGGCATCAGAAAAAAAACCCTGCAAGCTGGATCAATATAAGTAGTACCAGAGTTAACATCTTGCACTGTAACATAAAATAATTCCTGTAATTTATTAGAAGAGTTTAAGAAATAGTATTTCTTAAATACTTCCTAATTAAGCCACAACGGACTTTTAAGAAAACTGTTTTAAAAGGCAGGAAACATACTTTTTGTATTGAGGTAAATTTAGGAAATATAGGTCAGAATTTGAGTGTGTAATTCTGGATTAATGGATTTTTGGGTCAACATATGCCTTTTTTCTCAGTTTGAAAATACCAGCTTCATATTTCATTCTTCCAACTCTTACTTTAGGAATAAACCATTGTCTCCTTTTTAGACAAGGAGAGCTGGAACAGAAAGTAGTGTAAACTTGTAAATAGCCCTTCAAATTATCTTTGTCCAAGAATAAGGTGAAAGAAGCTGCTCCTCCTGGCTTTTCTAGAATGAGTGTTTTACTCATGCCTGACAATAGCGTACACTCTAGTAACAAAAATAATATATTAAAAACAAACAAACAAAACAGACACAAGCAAAACAAACCAAAACAAAAAAAAAAAAAAAAAAANAAGGAAAAAAAAGTTCAACCTTTCTTCCACTATGAAGTCCTACATATCTATGGCAGTCATCAAATAAAATGCGCTCACCTAGATTGATACCAAATATTGCATGTTTAATACACACTGAAGAGGCTGTTTCTTTTGGAATTGTCTTTCTATTTTGAAGTCTTAGCAAGTTACTTGATAGCGGTGTTGTAGTAGTCTTCTCTTCAGCCTCCCAGATAAAAATTTTGTGGATCAAAAGAGACATTGTAACTCAAGTGAGAGTAGTCCAACAAGATAACTCTGTGTGACCTGCTGCCTCCTTCTCTGTGGAAACAGAACTGACTTAATGCTTCCGTAGGGAAAAGTCTTGTATTTGAGATGTGTGCTCTGCTGGGCTTACATTTAGATTTATGAACCACTAGCTCACAAGGAGAATATCCTGAAAATCTCTTCCACTGTTGATAAAAATTCAGAATTCAGACCCATGGGTTTCTTAAGGATTATTGAATGTAGGGTCTTATTTTAAAGTGATACCATTCTTATTGAGTCAATTTTTGTTTTCATTCATTGGCAGGTAAGTGTAATCGTTGGCAAGAAGACTCTGTTTCTTTTTAATTTGAATGATCCTGATAACCCGATCGATTTGAAATTTCAGCAGCCTTATGGCAGTATTGTAACCTACAGATGGTGAGTAGAACTTTCTTAATGAAACATTCTATTATTAACAAGCTGAAGATTTTCCCAGTAATTGTGATGAGTGCTGGAAATGAAATCATATATCCCTTGCTTAAACCGGATTTTTCCTGGATTTATTGTAGCTTTTTTAATAATTCTTTTCCAAACAAAGAAGTCTACATTTTTTAAGTATTGTCAAATGCCTCTGTTGGTATGGTCATCTTTAGAACACTAATACTGTTCCTGTCCTGAAAGCAGATTAAACTGAGGGTTTTATAGGTGGTTTTCTGTTCCAATGAGTAACTGATGAAAGAGCTAATGGTTGAGTTGTATCCCTCAGATAGTTTGTTGGTTTACAAAGTTGTGTGAAGTTCTTGTAGCTTTCCAGCTGTGTAATCCAATTGGTAATGTTTCTGTGAAGAAATCCCAAACTAGACGTTTCAACTCTGTACCCAAAAAGTAGCTGTACTGTTTCTCTATCTTTGAGTCAAGATGTCTTTTAATGCCTATTCAGCCAATGTGGAATCAACATTTATCCCTTTGCACTACAACTGTGAAAGAAGACCTGTAGCTATATGCTTCTTAATTTATGGCCAAATGTCTAACAAGGCATACCTGCGCTGTTTCCCTTGCAATGATTTTTTTGCAGCTAAGCTGATGAGATACTGTTCAGCCTGGAGAAGAGAAGGCTCCAGGGAAACCTTATTGCAGCCTTTCAGTACTTAAAAGGACCCTATAGGAAAGATGGGGACAGACTTTTTAGCAGGGTCTGTTGCGATAGGACAAGGACTGATGGTTTTAAACTAAAAGAGGGGAGATTCAGGCTAGACATGAGGAAGATATTTTTTATGCTGAGGGTGGTGAAACACTGGCCCAGGTTGCCCAGAGAGGTGGTGGATGCCTCATCCCTGGAGACGTTCAAGGCCAGGTTGGATGGGGCTCTGAGCAACCTGATCTAGTTGAAGATGTCCCTGCTTATTTGCAGGGGGGTTGGACAAGGTGACCTTTGAGGTTCACTTCCAGCCCAGACTGTTCTATGATTCTATGGTGTTGTTTGATTTCATCCTTACACACTAACTATTTCTGCCTTAACCTCTTTATTTCTCCGTTACACTATGAAATGTAAACAAACTATCTATTCTCAAATACAGATTGTAGTTTTGGTACTTCCAGTGCGTTTACAGTAGTATGTCGTAAGGGCGCAGTGACTGCCATTACTATTTTTAGCATAGCTTTGATGGGACAAGTCAGCCAGGACCTTGAAATGGAAGTTTCCATCTTCTGGCCTGCTTATTCCAATGAAGATACCAGAGGTCTGTCTCTTGGCATCACTTCCATGCATGCTCCTTGCTGGAAGTAAAGTGGCATTATAGAAATTCCTATAATTTGATTATTTTTCCTATTAAAGGGAGCCATTGACAGATACCCCAGTAGTCTGAAAGAAAATGCATATTGCATAAATAGATCTTTATTATTTTTTTTTTAACAGGTATGGTGATGGCTACATTATGATTGGTTTCTCACGAGGGTGTTTTGTAGTCATTTCAACACACATTCGTGAGATAGGTCAAGAAATCTTTCAAGCTCATAATCATAAGGATAATCTAAGCAGCATTGCTATATCCCAGTCATTAAATAAAGCTGCATCATGTGGAGACAATTGGTAAGTGGTAGTTTTATACATAAAGAATGGAATTAATCTCACGTAACTTTAAAGCTGGGCTCCCTGAGGTGTCAGGGCTCCCTGAGAAGTGCAGAGAAGGTGAGATAAATTGCTGTGTGGAACTGCCTCTCTGCCTAAGGTTAGGAGAAGCTAATTTTAAACAAAATCTCCGCAATGGTAATTAACTTCATTGTAATTAATGGTAAACAAAAAAATACTTAAACTTTAGTATAGGTTCTTTGTTTTGATTCTTTTTCTACTATGTTACTTGGCTAAAAAAATGTCCACATTTCTTTACTGTGATTTATTGATTGGACATAAACATCTGCTTAGCAATAGGAGAACAATTCACTTAAAACTCTACTGATTATGCTGATATCCTGATATCCTCTTCTCTGCAATCCAGACAAAAGTGTAAATGTGTAAGCAAGTAAGGAAAAACATAGTTAAGAGGCTGGAGGTTTTCCAAATATGCTGTGCATATGATAGAATATCTCCTTTAGCTCCTCATCTACTACTCCGTGATTCTGTGATATCTGAATTCTTCAGCGAAAAAAGAGCCCAGTGATGGTAGGAGTTGGACTCTGGTCTGTCCTCAGTTCTGTGTATGACTTTAACAGACTGCTGATGTATGACACCTGCATATCAAGAGTGGTATAACTGAGCAAAACTTGGTGCGACTTCAAGCACTTCAGCTATTCTGCAATAAATATTATTTCTTTAAGGGGTTCTGTAGCATATATTGAGTAACATGACAGCATAAGTAAACTCTCACTCTGTCCTTTTTTATGTGAACCTGGATTCAAAACTAGGTTTTTTGCATCTATGTTTCAAAGAGTGTTTGTCCATCAGGAATGTGCATTTAACCTAACCTGTATTGTAACAGGTCAAAAAGGAATAATAGTGTGTGTTTCCCACCCCTCAGTTCTTTAGAATTGGACAAGTTGTGCCTTTTCCTCAGATTTTAGTTCTTTGAGCAAATGTTTTTGTACAGTGATAGTGATAAACTGTTTAGAGTGATGGGTAACAATGAGTGTGTGTTGCTCTTTAGGAAATGGAAGGCATTTTTGTGTTTGTGTTCTATGTTGTGCTCCATTAGGCTGTCTTGATGGGGTTTATGATGACTGAGGTTCATATTAGTGAGAATGACTTTATTTTTGTTTTAGCATTAAAATCCATGATCTGTCAGACCTGAGAGAAATGTATGCCATAATAAACTTGGATGATGAAAACAAAGGTACGTTAACAGCCGCCATGAGGATAGAAGTTTTTACAATTTAAGTAAAACAGAATTTTGATGGCGATTCTGTTTACATGAGTGAAAGTGCTGTTGTTGGAAAAACTGTGTAAATATAGAATTTATCATAAGTTCCTTCTTTCCCAACTTGTATTTTTCAGGTCACCCATAGCAAAATGGGAACTTATTTTATTTTATTTTATTTTATTTTATTTTATTTTATTTTAATCTGTTTAAAGTATAGAGAAGTACAGACCTCAGAATATTTTATCAGTTATTGTTTTTGGTTTTTGAATCTGTAATACAATATATTCAGATTACTAAAATAATATACTTAACTGTTCTGCTTCTTTCCATGTTGTTTTTTTTTTTTTTGTGGGTGAGGGGTTTTTTTGTGCTTTTCAGCATCTCTTCTACTAACATATGATACTTAATCAGTTTTCATCCTGATATACAGGGTTTGTGCCTATGGCATCCAGACCATTGTTACAAGACTGTGTTCTTGGGTAATGAGTTACCACCATTATCTCCTCTTGTGGTGTCTGTAAATACTTAAATTATTGTCAAGTCTTTGCTCTTAGGAAAATGCTAAATTAGTTAATTATGGTTTTGGTTTGAGTGATTCCAGTTAATCTTGGAATTATATTAATCAGTTATTTTTGAGTACATTAGTAAATATAATCCTAGGTATGAATTCTGATCATTTTCACATTTTAAAGCAAAATAATTGTTTCTTGGTTTCAGTAATTAAAGAAATGTCTTTTTTTTTTTTTCCCTAAAAACTTGTGAATGTTTCAGGTGTAGATCAGCTGGCTTGGACAGATGACGGACAGTTGTTGGCAGTATCTACACGAAGAGGATCCCTCCATGTTTTCTTGACAAAACTTCCAATTCTGGGAGATACTTGCGGTACACGGATTGCCTACCTCACTTCTCTTCTTGAAGTTACTGTAGCAAATCACGTGGAGAGCGTATGATAACCTCTTCCATTTAACCTTCATTTATATATAGGTAAAGTAAGTATTAGTAGTGGATGAAAATTGTGGGTTTTTTGTTTTCTTACAGGAGCTACCAGTCACGGTCTCTGTTGAGGTAGAGCCCAGTTTTGTTGCTATTGGGGTTTATCACTTGGCTGTAGGAATGAATAATCGGGCTTGGTTTTATGCACTTGGAGAGAACAGTAAGCATAAATTTACTTCTCTTAAAATTACTGCATCATTCTTTCTGATTTTATTACTTTGGTATTGTGTTCGGTAGTTCTGGACATTCCACATTGTACAATAACTTGAATTGCTGTATGGTCCCATTAGGACCAGATAATGATCNAAAGTACCCAGGTTCTATATGATCAGAGGGCTTAAATTCTCAGTTTGGTAGATGTTCATGTTTTTTGTGTGAGATAAGGTAAAATTGGTTATACTATGTCCAAATATTTAGGCAGTGGATTTAAAGCTTGCATGTCTCTCTAAGCATCACCTTTTTGACTAACAATAAATTAATCAACTATAAGAACACTAGTAAGAGTTGCATAGGAAAAGAGTTTCTCTTGTACGTTCTAAACAGTTCTCTGATTACTCAGCTGTTAATTTCAATGATGATAAGTGAAGACCTATACTAAATGAAAATATTTTTACCTTTTCTTTTCTGTTTGAATTCTTTAGATGTAAAAAAGCTTAAAGATGTGGAGTACCTGGGTACAGTAGCAAGTATGCACCTTAATTCTGATTATGCTGCTGCTCTCTTTGAGGGTAAAGTCCAGTTGCATATGGTAAGAGCTCTGGCAATTTGGAGTGCTGAACTAGTGAGTTGATTTCAGCCGAACAAGTTACTGTAATTTTTAAAATGAGAGAAAAGAGTGAACTTCAGTTAATGAGGATAATTTAATATTCTCTAGATATTTTTTGCTGACTAAATAAAATATAAAGCTGAGTTCCTGTAGACTTTAGAAATACAACCTAGTCTAGAACAGATGAAGAAAAACTATTTTCTTGTGAACTGTTTAGCAAGTTTTATTTTAATAGTCTCTGGGAATGTGACAGAAGAAGATGCTGGGTTTTTAAGGGATGCACATGCAAGTTTGCACGTTTGATTTCATGTTATTTCCTTACAGTCTGATACAGGCAAAACTATGATAACTCATTGTTAACAGTTGAATTTTTCAGTTCATTCTATTCTTCATATTTAGATAGAAAGTGAAGGTTTGGATGCTCGGGAAGAACGAGAAACTCGACTCTTCCCAGCAGATGATGATAAATGCCGAATTTTGTGCCATGCTTTAACTAGTGACTTCCTCATATATGGTGCAGATGTGAGTATTACTTCTGGTTTTAAAGGTCTTTTTAGATGGAATATATTTTTATCTGATTTATTTGGATTGTTACTCATTTTAAGAAAAAAAAAGTGCTTCTGAGAAGTTTACAGTGGATTGTTATCTATGCAATAACTTCATTCAAATACAGACAAAATCGCATCCAACTTCCTTTACTGTTGCATTTATATGAGATGCATTGGCAGGAAGGTTAAGTTTTGCTTTTACTACTGTTTGCTGCAAAACACTAATTTTAATACCAGAATTTAATTCTCTTGCCAAGGTGAGATGGCTGGCAATCAAACTGTCTTCCAGATACAAGAAAACACATAGCGCTTGCCTTGCAAATTTGTTGGTTTAGGTGGCAGTGTGGACAAAAAAGTAATGAGGTAAACAAGTATGATAGCATACAAGAAAGTCTTGACTTACTATTGAAGCCTTTGCCCGAAGATTTTTGGGTTTGGTGTTTCAACAAAGATAGGGATTAGAAGGGCTCTGAAGAAGGATACGAACATGCTGATGGATTTTTCCAGAGATTTTCCTATGCATGAAGGGGAGTTTCTTTGCTTTTAGTATTTTCTGGCACTGGAAATACAGGGCACGTTTGACACTGTTGTATTGTGCTCTTTGTGATACAGACTGATGTACTGAGCTTCCAGAGGAAAGGCAGAGTCAGTATCTCTGGTGTTATGACTGGTTTAATAACTTGAGTGGTTTTGCAGCAGTTGAAGGCTTTCCCACCTCCTCAGTACCTAAACTAGTACTGATACGTTTGAAGTACTAAATCACAACTAATCAATTTGATGTGTGAAAATTGTACAATTGACTTCAAAAGCTGCTTTTTCCTTTCAGTGTTCTTCTTTGTGCAGCACTCATTAAAGTATAGGGTTAATCACAAAACAGTTTGATTGCTTTTCTCCCCTGAATTAGTTACATCTGTTCTTACAAATGTGTGGTTCTTCCTTGGAGGCAAATTTTTCAACTTTGTTTGAAGGCTAAACTTAGCAGACTGGCAGGCATTTCCCCTGTTCAGAGAACTGCATAGTAAATACAGCTTGCTGCCACACAGCAGAGTGAGATAAACAACAAAAACAACAGAAAATCCCTCAAATCTCCAACTCATTTCCCCACCCCCCAAAAAGCCTGATCCTGATTCCCATCCTGATCAAACCAAGGTGTGAGTGGAGAAGGACCTGAAAAAAGCACCTGGCAGTATTTTTCTTTAAACACTCTTCATGCTCAGCACTCTAAGGTGGGAGAAACTGCAACCAAGTTAATTATCTGCTTGCCACTTACTGATCTAATTATTAGCTTTTTCTGTTGTTTGTCATTAGACTGGAGTTATTCATTATTTCTATATTGAAGACTGGCAATATGTGAATGAATATCGGCATCCTGTCAGTGTGAGAAAAATTTTTCCAGATCCCAATGGAACCAGATTGGCTTTCATAGATGATAAAAGTGATGGCTTTGTCTATTGTCCAGTAAGTTATTGTGGGGTACCCATACAATTATACTTGCAAGCAGGTTCTTCAACTGTATAGTGTTTTTAATAGAGAATGAAGAAGCTTTTGTCACTCCGACATGTATGCTGGTAGAAGAAATTGACAAGGAGGATTAAAGGTAACTTAATGGTAATGTAAGGAAATAAAACCTTTCGTATTAGATCAGGACAATTTCTTTATACTAAATTCCTGATCAGTAATTTGCAGAAATATATGTGTTTTTGTGTTCAAACACAGGTGTTTTAGCCCGTTAACAAGCACTGCCAGTTTCACTGCCAGTTCCTGTATGTTTTTTTCTAAGAAAAGTAAATAACATTTGTATAACGTGCATTTTCTTTATTTACTTCCCTTTTGAATTAAACTGTTATGTTATTCAGTGTCAACAAAACTTTTTCTTAATTTTCTTAACTTTCTTAATACAATTTTCCTATTTCCGCACCACTTACATTCTTTTATATTTTTAATCATAACTAGGATTAATATTTAGTTTGTCTCCTTAATCATTTGCTAGTAATTTTATTTTTGCATTATTTGTAGGTAAATGATAGATTATACGAGATTCCAAATTTCTCACCAACTATTAAAGGAATCCTGTGGGAAAACTGGCCAATGGATAAAGGTGTTTTTGTTGCTTTTGATGACGATAAAGTGTACACTTATGTTTTTCATAAGGATGCGATTCAAGGTACTGTAAATGCTTTTAAAATTTTTTTCACTGTTTTAGTTAATAATGTAAAACATGTTCTGAGTCTTAGTTTGTCTTAAATATTTTCATAACTGCATATAAAAATAAATAGTACTAAAAGAGTTTTGAAGTGCAACTGATTAATAGAAAACTAGTTGCTTTGTGGGTTTCTTTGTAAAGCTCCAACAAGGCATTTTGGTCTTTACTCCCTACATTTTTGCTATTATAATATTTGGTCTGAAGTTTACATGTTGTGCTTCAGTTGTATTTTGAAATGGTCGTAAGAAAATCTTAGGATCAGGGTGACAGAACTTGCACTCACACTGATACCCAAAACTGTAATCATGGCAATTTATGTATTTATGATAGAGAAACATTAAGAAATTTACCTACAAACATTTGAAAAATGACCTTAATAGTTAGAGAAGATTTAAGTTATGTATATTTACTTTACTGAAAAATATACACTGTGGAGTAGATGGTGACTATAAGAATTAGAGACCTTGAATTAGTGCCCTGCAAATCTACATGTAACTGCTTGCTGCACTTTTACCATGTAGGGATTTTTAAAACTGTGTTGTCTTTTCTTTCTGATTCTTGAATCTAGGATCCAGGATTATTTTGGCAGGTGGCACCGAAGTCCCCTTTTCCCATAAGCCTTTGTTGTTGTATAATGGAGAATTAACTTGTCAGACTCAGAGTGGGAAAACAAACAATATCTGTCTAAGCACTCACAGTTTCCTCGGCAATTTCAAAGACTTTGGACCTAATGAGCTGAGACGAATGCTTACTCAGACTTTAATGTTGAAAAGGTACATCTGTGTTTTAATTATATTGTGTAATTGTTTTCTTCTGTGCTTATAGCTCAATACAGCATATCCTGGTGATGTAAAAATATCATGCTGAATAATGAGAAATTAGGCTGATCCATGAGTCCATGTAGCTGTCTATGCAGACCAAGCAAAATAAGTGACCTAGTGGTGCTTTATTTGTTTTTCCACCATCAAATAAAAGCTAAAGTAATTTTTTTCAAGAGTGATTTGGGGTTCCTGACACTGGCTCTTCCAAAACTGGCTGAAGGTGCTTCTTGCATACTCCCCTCCCACTGTAATGAAGCAATGCAAAATCAGTATAATGGAAAGAATGCCAGAGTAGGGAAAGCAGATGGTTACCTGAAAACGTGTGGTAGAAACAGGAGAAACAGAACTGTAAGTTAAGCATTTGTTTTTCTCCTTTCTTCCTGACACACTTTTCTCTCTATGGCCTAGAAGTAAATGCTTTCTGTGTTTTCCCTACCATAGTATTAGGAAAAAAAAGGTGTTGAGAGGGAATTTTATGTACAAGCAATACTAGTTTTGAATGTGTTTTACCTTCTATAGGTTTTCTGAAGCGTGGGAGTTGTGCAGACTTCTGAATGACCATTCTAGTTGGAATGAGCTGGCCAAAGCTTGCTTGTATCACATGGAGGTGGATTTTGCAATACGTGTTTATCGGACGTTTGGTAATGCTGGGATGGTCATGTCACTAGAGCAAATAAAGGTAAAATGTAAAGTCCCTTTTTAACAGGAAATACAGTGATTTAATTATTTTTTAAGAATTGCTGAATTATTATTTTTGTGGGGGGTTTTTTGGTTGTTTTTTTTTCTAACATATGAGGTAAATTGTTTTGAAGGGAGTTAAGAGTTATAGAGGAGAACATGTCCAAACCATATATAACTCTTGTTTGGTTTTCTCTTGAAGTGGTTGCAGTCTCTGCTAGAATGCACAACATTGCTTTCTGCATTTCCTTGACTGCAGCAGAATATATTAGTGTCTCAGGCATTTGGAGGCTCTTTTTTCCTTTGTTATTTTTGAGGAAATGTTTAAGGCCACTATTATCATTTTTTAAAAAGACGGGGGATTACAATAATACATCTAGAAGTGTGCATGAAATAATACCTTAAAATATACTTCTGCAAATTGCTGATTTTAGACAGTGTTAGCTGTAGTGGCTTTGAGCTACAATAAGAAAGTGAGGGCTTTTTCTGGTTTGTAGGATCCAGTACACATGGTTGTAAAATGTAGGGATCTTTTGGTTTACTGTGCTTACTAAATTATGCTACTTGTAACAGTATTTTTTTTCTTTTGGGCTATTTTTGCAACTATTACATCTACTTACAGGGAATAGAAGACCACAACCTTTTAGCAGGACATCTTGCCATGTTTACTAGTGATTTTAATCTGGCTCAAGATTTGTATCTGGCATCCTCATGTCCTATTGCTGCACTTGAGGTATTAATTTGTGTAAATTTTTCTCTGATGTTTTCTCCTCCACCCTAATGTTGGAATATTTCACCTTCTGATAATTCTACCCTTTTATGGTTTTGTTCTTGTCATTGTGTGACTGACAGACATTCTTTTAGGATTAACGTCTCTCAAATTGTCTGAATCTTTCTAGAATACTAGCTCTATATTTGCATTTAGAACAATATAAAGTTCATATTAGAGTTCAGAGTTTTATACTTGTATCAGAAAATGTTAATGTTCTTTCTTAATAGATGCGAAAAGACTTGCAACACTGGGACAGTGCACTTCAGCTGGCCAAGCGATTGGCCCCAGACCAAATCCCTTTAATATCAAAGCAATATGCAATGCAGCTTGAGTTCACGTAAGTTCTGTAAAGTTGCGGTGTAAGAATATTTAACCAGTACTTGTGCTAAGTAGAAGAACATAGAATTGAGATACTTCAGCTGACTGAATTGTTGAGAGAAGATTCTGTGAGGTCTTGCAGCTATAGTCTGAGGAAGAATAATTTTGTAAGGAATACTTAATGCTAGAGACATATGTTAGCAAATAATAGTTATTTTTGATTAATTTCAGTATATCTCTGTTCTTTTCAACTGGCAGGTCCACTACATAAAAATAAATAAATAGTTTGTTGCAGGCGAGTGCTTGGAAAATAGGGAAAGTTCACGTCAGTTAACACTTCTTAAAATGGACAAAAGCCTTGCTTTTTGCCTGTCTTTCCTTGAATACCCAGTAGCCTTAATTTTCTTACATATCTTAGGTAGAGGAGTGTCAAATTTCAAGGCTGCCAGTCCATGAAAGAGAGAAGGTATTAGCCATTTGCCATGCTTTACTGAATTGTTATATAGCTAATTCTTCACAGATTAAATTGATCTGTACAATGTCTGACCAAGAGAAAAACTTCTATCTGTTTAATGAAGTTTTCAGACTGCTCCTTCCTCCTGTCACTGTCCCTAGCACTGAGAGATGACATTTGTTGGTCACAGAAAGGAAGGAACGGAGGCAGTTGGAGCAACGTGACCTTCCATAACTTGAGTTCTGAATGTACTTCAGGGAAAAAAAAATACCTTTGTTTTTGTGTTGCAAAAATTCTAAATGATTTTAGAAGGTTAGTTTCATTTATCTTCCATTAAAAATATGTGGAAGTAGAGGTGAGATTATTGAGGTGTATTGTGCAGATAGATTCTTTGCCTGTTTTCAAGGGATGCTTATTGGTCTCGGTGTAACAGAATTGAGCAGTGGGCTTCCTCTTTGACTAATAGCTTGATAAAGCACATGGGAAGTGCCGTGACATACTGTGTAATTGTCCATCTTTTGCATACTTCACATCCTTGTATGGAGTCGGTATGTCTAAAGCAAGACAGATACATACATAATCTGTCTGGTAAGCAGGTAACTAACTCTTGCTGTTAAAAATATTCTTCTATATAACTTCCAGTTTTCTTTTAGGGGTGATTATGTTAACGCTCTGGCACATTATGAGAAGGGAATCACTGGAAACAACAAGGTAATTCCTTTTTACTAATGAACTCTCATACTGCACATTTAAGTTGTCATGTTTCAGGCTCACTTGAATTCACGTGAGTTTTTTTATTTAGCTCTAAATCTATATGACTATTGCTTTTTGTGTAGTAGTCTTTGCACTTCTCTTATTTTTAATGTACAGAATGATGCTTTCTCTAGGTATTAAAAAAAAAGCAGTATTGCCGTTGTACTAACACGGCATAATGACTTGGGTTTTTAGAATTTGAACTGTTTCATGATAGATGTGCAAATGTCAGAGAAAATATTGCTAGGATTGATGTTGTTGTAGCAGAAGTCCTAATTATTCCTTCTGTTCTTCTTTACTGAATTGTTATCTACGTAAAGACAAGCAAGATTTGTGTTAGAAAATAAATATCGTATTTGGTAGATCCTCCCTTATTCTGGCATTATTTTGCCTAATATTTGCAAAATGTCTATTATGAAGCAGCTTAAATGATACTAGGGGAGCATATTAGGGGAAATAGCAGTGTTTTCTGAATTCAAGCCATTTGGGTTTATGAAACATCAGTGGTCTTACCGCCTTAAAAAATAATAAATGAAATATTCTACCTGTAGTTTTTCTTTTTATGTGCTGTTGGTTTTGGAAGAAAGAGGAGAGTAGAACCAAGCTGTCTATAAAACAAGATAATTCTCATGTATGCTTGGTCTGGACACATCTTGTAAGTAAAATGTAAAAGGCAAAGATTAAGAAGAAAACTAAGCCAAGTTCTTCTAACTAGTTGCAGCTAGGCAATAATTTTGAGACAAAAATTGATTTAACTAAGTCCATGTAGTGTTTTGTTAATTTGTTTCAGTGGTTGGTTGCTGTGGGGTTTGTGACCTGTTATTTCCAATGTGTAATATATAGTTACTGCGTTTCGTTTGATTGCCAGTACCAAGAACATGACGAAGCTTGCCTTGCTGGAGTGGCTCAGATGTCCATTCGAATGGGAGATATCCGTCGAGGGGTAAACCAGGCCATTAAACATCCCAGTAGGTTACTAAAAAGAGACTGTGGAGCTATTCTGGAGAGTATGAAGGTATTCAAAAGATTTAATAAAGCTAAGACTGAATATGTGAATATGCTAATATGAATATATGAATTTATTAAAATATTTATTAGTAATCTTAATTTAGAAATGATATTTTAATGCTTTCCAATATTGTAGCAATTTTCAGAAGCTGCTCAGCTGTATGAAAAGGGGCAATATTACGACAAGGCAGCGTCAGTATACATCCGGTGTAAAAACTGGTGAGTACAGGTTTTAGGGAAGTGTTATATTTCAGAGAACTTGCTGTGGTGTTCTTTGGAAAAGAACGATTCTCTGAATGGCACAAATGTCTCATTAACTGTCTCATTGTTTTTATTCATTCTAACCCAAGCTTAAAAAAAAGAACAGTGTTCTCTCAGAAGCTTGTGTTGTTTTAAATTTAGTCTAACTGTAAATGGAAGATAGCCTTCCTTTTTTCTTCTTTGTGTGTTATGTTTAAAGTTACATGCAGTTTTGAGTCCTTTTTGTGTGTGTGCACCTTCCTCTTTCGTATGAGTGCCATAAAAATTGGAATATTATGTTCATTTACAAAGGAAAATTTTAGTCCATCATAGAAGTGTCGGTGGCATCAGAATGGACCAAAAGAACATTTTGTTAAGTAGGATAGCTTGCATATGATGGTAGCCTTGATTTGCAAAGTGGGAGGTACAAGCTTTTTTTACTGTAGCAGAAGGAGATTCAGTTTCGGGAGTGCTCTGTCTTTTAGGAAGAGAGCTGAGCTTTAAGGTCAGTCTGTCTTCAGCCTCTCATATCCTTTTGTCTTGAAAGGCCCACTGCTTAGTTTGCTGGTTTTCATAGATCGTATCACTGTGTGCAGCTCCTGAAGTTAGATCTGTGGAAGGGCTGATGTAATTCTGTGTTCTTCCATGCTTTGCTGTTTTGGATGATGTTGCTCAGAGAATCTGTTACCAGTTGCCTGGAGTCCTCTGTGCACCCTGTGGCCTTAAGCCTACAGCCTTGGGAGTAACCGCAACTGCACCTGTACTGGTGGTCTTTTGTGCTTTTTTGCACGTTCTTTCAGGTTACAGTTTTAATACTGTGCTGCTTCTGTAGCTTAATTAGAGAATACCAGAGGTAAATCTTGTTGGTCTGGCACTTCTTATGCTTGTACATCTCAAACTTAAAAAAGATAAGATACTGTACTTCTTTAAGCCTGTATGTTCATGAAGTAGCCTATAATTTCCAGTTCTTAGATCTATAAAGTGCAGCTGTGTAAAAATATTTAAGTGCCTTCAAAGCTTATACATCCTGTTCAATTACTTCTTTTTTAGCATCCTATTCAATTGTTGATATAAATACGCCTGTTTTACTGGAGAAAATTTGAAACCAGATATATTTATTAAGTAACTATTATCTTGTCTTCCTAGGGCAAAGGTCGGTGAACTCCTTCCTCATGTTTCATCTCCAAAGATTCACCTACAATATGCAAAGGCCAAAGAAGCAGACGGCAGGTGCATTTAAGTGCTTACCTTTTTTTATAAAACATGTTTTTATTGTTGGTGTTATTGTTATTGTACATCATTCTTTTTGTAAAATAAAACTTTAAATTTTGCATAAAATAGCCTCATGAAAATGGATTCTGAAATATGTAAACTTAAAGTGTTGTGTAAAGATTTTAAACGTAATCTAATGGCCTTCCACTAATATCAAAGATGTGCTCCTACTTGATTTTTTTCCTAAGTGTTAGTATCTTTTTAACAAAAATTATTAAAGGTTTTAAAGTACTGCACCCAATGCAATAGTCCTCTTAGCAGAGTATTGAAGTTCAGCTTGTTTCTAATGACTCCTTAGCTGTGATTTTTAAAGGTCACTCAAAAGGGGAATAATCATGAAAGAAAATTTTTCATTCTAGAACCAATTACAGTTATATCTTAATGGTTGCACTTGCAAAATATTGAATAATGTGAAATTATTGGCTGAAATGAAAGCCCAAAATAGGTTATATTTAATCACAGAATGTAGTTTCTACTAGTCTTTACCTGTAAGTAAATGTGCTTCCGAATAATGACACTTAATAATAAGAAGCAGCACCAAAGCTAAATGTTTGCATTGATGAGAGTAGAAAATACTATTTGTGTAGTGTAAGAATGAGAAGCTTCTTGTTTACGGAATAGAAGTCTCATTTTTAAAATTGTACAACTGTTTACCATCAGTTTGGGGTTTTTTTCTTGCTGTCTCACAAGTGACTTCATATGGAACGGATTAACCACTTTTAAAATAAACCAAAAGGATGCTGGCAAAGTAGGACAAAATTAGTATTGTGGTAGACTTTTGTCTGTTGTCCCTGCCTTTCGTTCTGCCAAGAGGAAAAGAACTAGAGACAAAAAAAACATAGGAAGTGCAGAACAAGGCTATGAAATGCTAACTGAAAGGAATGTATCACAGAGTAACCTTTCAGAAATAAAATACTGTGTGTTTCTTTCACACCCAATTGTAAAGAGTTATTTAAAAGTTAGAAAAATTGATGTGGAACCATTATTTTGCAGGTACAAGGAAGCTGTAACAGCTTATGAGCATGCAAAACAATGGGACAGTGTAATCCGACTATATTTGGATCACCTTAATAACCCTGAAAAGGCTGTTAATATTGTGAGAGAAACACAGTCTCTTGATGGAGCAAAGATGGTGGCCAGGTAACCATCATATCACACAGGTTAAAAAGGGTGAAGGAGGCCACACGTATTGGAAGTTGGTGAAGCTTGCTAAAGTATCAGACTGGTTATTGGTACTTGGCAAGCGACTATATATTTCAGTTTACTGATGTGAGTTCTGTAAAGTTTGGACAGATAAGCAGGTACTGTTTATTTTTCCTTTCTTTAAACTTTCTGATTAAAGTTATATTAACCTGAAGTAATTTTTAGACTATAATAAAAGTTGCCATGCTGTATTATTTATACAAAGTTAATTTTAGAAACCTGTTTAAAATAATCAAGATAAATCAGAAACGTATCGTATTTGTATGCCACAAAACATACTATATTCCTAAAACATCTCCTGTATTCATTATGCTAATTCATACTAAGGTATTAATTTGTTCATTCTGATTAGATTCTTTCTGCAGCTTGGTGACTATGGTTCTGCCATCCAGTTCCTGGTCATGTCCAAGTGCAATAACGAAGCTTTCACATTAGCTCAACAACACAACAAGATGGAGATTTATGCTGATATCATCAGTGAGTATTCCAGGTTAATAGTTTGCTTGCGATATGTTTTGCTGTTCTTTTAATTGGTTTAGATTAATTTGAAAATATAAGACAAGGAGTGTGAAGCTGTTCCCAGTCTTTTCCATTTCCATTCACCATGGACAGATTTAACAACCTGTGTCTAACTCAGGCCTACAAGCTAGGCTTTACTTTCAGCTTAGGTATCTCCCTTGGTCTTCAGTCTTGGTTATTTTCAAATCTTGCCTGTGCTAGAGCATTTTCTGTTTATTCAGAGAGATAAAGCTTTTATTCATACTTTTGTTCTGTCTGTTGAGGAATCCCTTTCTTTGACCTTGATATATGCAGTTCTTGATTTTTATCCCCTTTTTTCCTTTTTTTCATTGTTCCAGCTCTTTTCTTCCATGTCTGTGTCACTTGTCTTTCGTTTTTCCATTTTAAGACCCTTTGTGACCTCTTCTTGTCTCAGTGAGAGACAAAAAGGAGGCCTTACTGAGAAGCTACACTTTTACCTCAGGCCATCAAGTCAGTGAGTGGCCAGCTTGTAGATTTGTAATAAATTTTATATTTTTCACCTGTCTTGGGCACCATTCTTTGTAGAAACAGTTGCACACATGTGTCTATCAATTATTTCATATTTTCAATTAATCTCTTCCTTTAAAAAATGTATTCTTGTTACAAAGGTTAGAAAACCTCGACAACAGTTAGCTTGGTGATGTACTGTTGCAGCTGTTTGTCAAGGTGTGGCCACTGTTGTTCTATTGTTCCTTATACTTTCTTCCTTCTCTCCGATCCAAGATAGGACATCTCAAATTGTAATCTAAAAAAAGGGTTTAAAACTAACTTTGGAGTAATGGCTGTCTTTGTTTTTACATGTATACCGTAAAATGGAGTCTTGGTTAGAAGACTAAGTAGTATTCCCTGCTGCTACATGGTTACATTGCTCCTAATAGTCTTGCTCTGTGTGATACAGATATACTCATATATTCTTAACCTTTGAAAATAATTCAGGTGATAACCTCATAATCACTTACTCTTATTGTTGCCAAGACATAATGGAAAAATTAGTAGGTCATAGTTATGCCATTTTATTATGTCTGTTAAAAAAGCAGAAATCCCATTATGATGTGAAATCTATGGAAACAGTTATTTCCCTGTATTATTAGCTCCTAATGTCTGGCATTTAGTCTGATTGAATAGGAGAAAAGGCATAAGACATAATTTGACTCTACCTGGCTTTTGTTTTCTTTGAATGTCAGAAAAAAAAAGAATAGGAATTTCTTCCTTCTTTCTTCCTTTATTTTACTTAGTAAGAATACTCACCTATCATTGGTATCTATCTGTTGCAGGTTCTGAAAGTACTACCAATGAAGATTATCAGAGCATTGCACTATATTTTGAAGGAGAAAAGAAACATTTTCAGGCGGGAAAATTTTTCTTACTGTGTGGTCAATATGGACGGGTCAGTATTTAAAGGATAGAACAGTGATAGTTAAACATTCATAAAAACTGTTCAGTATTTCAAAATCAGAGAAGTTCATAATAGACTTTAGCCACCTTAGTAGCATACTGATATTTGAAAAAAGTGTAAAAATTGTAAGTAAACTATTTATATTTACAATCATCTACATTGTATTCTGTGAATTATATGCTGCCATGCATGTAAGTTTTCCTAATGATAGTGGCTCCAGGTGGATCAATGACTATTCTCAATTAATCTCTAGATGTCCTGAACGTAGAAGTAGAATTTATTTGTATTTTATTAGTTTGACCAATGAAGACTTGGTTGCTGACTAATTAATTCATTTAGTACTGTAGTATGCCCTAACTTAAAACTTTTCTTTTTTTAAAAAAGGACATATGTAAGTTGAATTATATTGATTGAGACGCTTCCTTTTGATCAGTTACAAACCAGTGAACTAATGCTTATTAAATGTTTGACTTTTGCACGCCGAACACATATGAAAAAATATTACTGATTTTTGCAAATTACAGCCATTGTAGGTGACCATTCCTTCAACTGGGGCATGGGGGAGGTCCAGTGGCACATTAATCATCAATTTATTCTCACCACATTGCTGTGAACATCTTTCACATTTAGTTGAAGGAATACATCAGAATTTGGTGAAGGCTCTACGTTCTTGCAGGAGTATCTGTAAGAGCAGCTGCTACCTCTATAGTGTATGTGGTTATCCTTATGGCTGTAAAATACAGTCAAGATACGCTTTCAGTGTGCCACTTGTCTGTCAAAATGCAGAGAGAAATTACTTGATAAAAATTAG
The DNA here is from genome assembly GCA_013399365.1 of Pampusana beccarii. Taxonomy (NCBI): domain Eukaryota; kingdom Metazoa; phylum Chordata; class Aves; order Columbiformes; family Columbidae; genus Pampusana; species Pampusana beccarii. Next base: position 158,131 of record VWYH01006042.1, read on the forward strand.
GAAAGTGTTGATTTCATGTGTCTCGGTTTTAAGTTTTCTTCTCTGTCATTTTAGGCATTAAAGCACTTTATGAAAAGTCCAAACACAGAAGAAAACTTGGCTATAGAAATGGCAATTGAAACAGTAAGTAACTTTGATAAAACAAAAAAATCCTCATATTTTCAAGAAGTTTACTTTCAGTGTTGTGCTGTTTTTGTGGCATCAGCGAGTGTGTTTGGACAGATTGCAAATAGAAAGAAAACTGCATCAGTAAAGGTGATCTCTAAACATGAAAAAGCAGAATAAGTTAATACTGACACCAGAGGAATAAGTGTTTTCAGTTTCAGGTTATGAATTCATTCAGATTTTTGTGGTTGGGTGTCAGAGACCCTTGAGTTTGACATTTTCTTCTTTAGCAATATCCATATGTGATTTTTCAATTTTGTTGATTTTTCCAAGCCACACACTATGGTTAGAGAGGTCCATATGCTTCCATTCTCACTCTCTATCACAAAATCAATGCCCCTGCTCAAGCAGGGCCTCCTTAGAGCAGTTGCCCAGGGCCATGTCCAGACAGCTTTTGAATATCTCCGAGGATGGAGACTCCACAACTGCTACGGACAACCTGTGCCAGTGCTCAGCCAGCCTCACAGTGAGAAAGTGTTTCCTGATGTTCAGAGGGAACCTCCTGTGTTCCAGCTGGTGCACATTGCCTCTGGTCCTGTCACTGGGCACCACTGGAAATAGCCTGGCTGAGCCTTCTTCGCAACCTCCCTTCAAATATTTATATAATGGACAAGAGCCCCCCAGACCTTCTCTTCTTCACCCTCAACAGTTCCAGCTATGCTCCAGGCCCTTCATCATCTTAGTGGCCCTGTGTTGGACTCTCTCCAGTATGACCTTCTCTTATACTGGAGCCCAGAACTGAACACAGCACTCTAGGTGTGGCCTCACCTGGAGGAGAGGGGAAGGATCACCTGCCTCAACTAGATGGCAACGCTCTTCTTAATGTAGCCCAGGATACCATTAGCCGCCTTTGCTGCAAGGGCAGGTTGGTGGCTCATGTTCAATTTAGTGACCCCCCCAAGTCATTTTCTGCCAAGCTGCTTCCCAGCTGGGTGGCCCCCAGTGTATACTGGTGCATGGGGTTGTTTCTCCCTAGGTGCTGGGTTTTGTATTTCCCCTTGCTGAACTATTTAAGGTTCCTGTCAAGGACCCTTTGGATGGCAGCATAGCCCTCTGGTGTATCAGCCACTCCACCCAGTTTTCTTTCATCAGCAAGCTTTACTAAGGGTGTGCTTTGCTCCATCATCCAGATCAGATTGGAACCAGCACTCCTGGGGTGCACTGCTAGTTACTGGCCTTCAACTAGATTTTATATTGTGTATCACAAGCCTCTGGGCCTGGTCACTCAGCCGGTTTTCAGTCCACCTCACTGTCTGCTCATCCAGCCCATACTTCATAGCTTGTCAAAAGGATGTTATGTGAGACAGTGTCAAAAGCCTTTCTGAAGTCCAGGTGTACAATATCTACTGCTCTCAGCTTCTGCTATGAGACAGGAGACCAGTTGCAGTCTTAATAAAACCTTTTTATCTCTAGAAGTCTCTTGTCCATCCCTAAAGAAAATAAATGAAGCAATGAAGAAGAATAAATGAAGCAAAGATGAAGCAATCTTTGCTTGGTTATTTTGCTCATGATCTCTAAAGCTGTGTGGTCATCAGGTCTGCAGCTCATGCTGCACCTCAGTGCATGTTAACCTACTCTGTTTCTTGAGATTCCCTTCTAGACAATATATGTTGGAAACCTGCTTCAGCAGGCACATTGCCAGCTTCCGTCTGGGCATCCGCTGTGACTTTCTGTTATCCAAACCATGCTCAAACTGCCTCTCTTCCCTTGAAGAACCCACAGCTTTGAAAATCTTGTTATGTATCACTAGACTTTTTTTCAGACTCTCTAACAGTAGACCTGACTGCTTAGAACTAGCACAGCCACTCTTGAGGCCTTCCAGCTCACAGAGCTGTCAGCAAGGCAGCTGGACAAACACTGAAGTTTGAGGTGTCTAATGCTTTCCCCTTGATCCAGATGTTTCATCCCAAATGAATAAACCAAACATTATGAAACAGCTCAAAAACTATTGCTGCAATTGTACCATATATATCCTTGTGGAATCTCAACATCTCAGCCATATTTTTGAGAGTGTCTCTTCAACTGGCCAGATAGTGCTGACTGTTCTAGTGACCAGCACTAAATATTCCTGTGGTAGGTGTGTTGTGCTGGGTTGATAGGCACAGCTTTGTGACAGCAGGTTGCAGCTGATGATGCCTGGGTTCAGGTGCCTTCCCAACACTAAAGCAGAGGAACCGTTGCACTGATAGAGAGCTATTTAGTTATAATCCCCTGACATAACACATTAGAAAATAAATGCAAACTACTGCAGGTCAAAGCTGATGAACCAAGTAATCTTCTGGTTTGAAGACACAGAACTAAAAAAGTGGTTTCAGTGTTTTTGTGGAAATCCTCTTTATGAGTAGGTATTTTTCCTTTCTCTTTCATATCATAATTTCTTCTGTCTTTATTTAATAGGTGGGACGGGCAAAAGATGAAGCCCTAACAAATCAGCTGATAGACTATCTTATGGGAGAGAGCGATGGCATGCCCAAGGTATTGTATTTTTGTCACTGCTATTGTGTCACATTGCTGTGCTACAAGGTCTTTTGAACTTATTTTGTCCTAAAATTTTTGGTAGACACAGGTTGTGTTTTAGCTTGGTTTCATTTAGGAGCAAGACATACATGATCACTCTGAGAGTCATTTCACCCAGTAACTTCAATTTCAGGAAGATAAGAAAGGAGGTAACTGTCTTAGATATAATCATCTTTCTCCAAGCTCTGTGAAAGCAGGTATTTGGACAGAGGAGGTTCAAATTAACACTCATACTGAGGAAACGAGACAAAACTGAGCTGTTTGTTCATGCCAGTTGCCAGCTGGCTGTTGCCTTTCCCAGATGGACAGTCAGCATCTGTGTGTTTCCAGCCTAGCTACTGCACTGATCTGTTCTTGCAGTGTGGGGACTTGGTCTAAATGCTGCAGAAAGTAAGGTAGTAAATAGGAGATGAGGGACAAAAACCCAAAGAAGATTAGGTGATTTTAGTTCCTGTATTCACATATCAACTTAAAACATAAGAAGTTATGTGCAGATTTTCAAAATTACCCAGCTCCTGCTTGATTTCTTAAGTGATTATTTACCACATGCTCGAAAAGAGCTCTGTTTTAAAATGTGACATGAAGGGAAAAAATTGGCTCTGAGATCACTTGAAAATGTAACTGCTTCATGGGGATGCCTATATGACAGTTAAACCTTATTTTTTTAAAAAATGATCTTTCTTTTTTGATTTCTTATTATGTAGAAGTATTTAGTTTAAAGTTTGAACTTATTCATAGTTTCATCTGTGGATATAGGCTGTAGTTCTGTAAAGAAAAACACAGAATTCCTGTTCTGTGTTGGAGAATAAAATTAAATATATAATTTATGATAAAAAATTAGAAAAAAGGAAGCACACGTAAAGATTTTTGGTAACAGACCTAACGTGGAAGTTCTGATTAACAACAGGAGAGTAAGATACTGTGGATGCTGATTTTTACATTGTTACTCATCATTGTCATAAAATATCTTCTTTGGATCATTAAAACCATACATATTACTATTTTATACTATTCAGGAGGTGCTTTGTGAGGTAAGAGGTGCTATGAGGCTTCTTTTAATGTTGTGTGATCAATTAATAAAATTTTGAAAGGGCCATTGTCCTTTCTTCCAGGTTTCCTGCTCCTTTGATAAAAGCAAACCATTCACTGGGTGTAACAAAAGGCTTTTGGCAGACCAGTAGACAATTTTGTCTTTTTCTCTTTTGTATATACAGATTTAGGAGTTGGTAGACACTTGCTAACAGATTTTTGTGTATTTTTTTGCAAGTGCCATAGGTTTGCTAATAAAGGAAGAGAATCATTCACCATGTAAGCAGAACACACATTAGATCTACGCTATATATACAATATAAGAAGTAGATTTTGACTGTTATTCCATTTGTGTGATTTTTTTTTTTCCAGGACAGATTAAAAATGTCCACTGTAAATATGATGTTAGACATCAGCAGCATCAGTGGTTAAGATGACAGACGGCTCTTTGGCAAAGTGACTGCTGATGGGCTATCTGGTTCCTTAAGAGTTTGAGCTCTAGAAAAACAGGCTTCACAGACCATTTTTGGTTTTGATGTTCATAGAGATTATGGTACGTTCAATCATATTTGGGCATCACGAAACCAAGTGGCTGAGCCACTTTACTGCCTGTTACAGCAGAGCTCAAGTGTGAGCTAAGTGGTGCTGTCCCTGTGTTTTCCTGCTGTGAAAGCCAGACCTCAGGCATGGACATTGCAGCCTGCGATTAATTCCGTAGCCAAGGAATTTAAGGTCTCATAGAAACACATGGTAAATACAGTCGGATGCAAAATGACATAGACAGAAGAGTAAGTTCTGCCTTACTGAGGGGAGGAAGATTTGGTAATGATGGATATGACATGCTCTTGGTGCAGTGAGTTTATTTCACCCCTAATATTACTGCTGTGGTTTATGATTCTGCTGGGAGATTAGAAATTCTGACACTTTCCTCTTTGCATTGTGCCTAGCAATTAAGGGTTTGATATTTTAGACTTTCAGAGACACTGGACAGTTGATGGCCAAGCCCACCGTTCTTTTATAAAATTAAAAACCAAACCAAAACAAAACCAACCCACATCTCTTACTACTTACCTGTAATTTGAAATGTGAACGTTAATAAAATTATAAGAGGACCAAACATAGTGAAACCAAAATTCAACTCCAGAGACAAGAAGAGAATGAAGCTGTTAGAGGCATTAGATGGAAAATCTGTGCAGCACCGATGTAAGCAAAAGTGATTTCATATTTATGCTGAAAGTTGGGTGGACAGAAACCGTAACATGCAGTCCCTTTTCTGAGAGTGGCAGCCAAGCCGCCTGGTTGAAAGTGCATAGGACTGGATATGGGAAGTGAGCTGCAGTATGATCTTGGTAGTGAAGAGGTGCTAAAGATTTTAGAAAACACTTAAGAATTTTGTCGATGCCATAATTGCCATATTTAACATTGTTTTGAACTTGAATGTAGAGCTTTCATTTCCTTGTTTAAAAGCTCTCTCTTGTTCTTCTGAATGCTTTAATCCAATCTGCCATAGTCTCTCTCAGTGAGTAACAAAATTTTACTTTATCAAATCATACATATTTGTTTCTAAAATCTACTTAAAAACCAATTCCTCTTTATCCTTATTATGCTACAGAGACAGTGTTTTTTGAATTATCAAGTAAATGGGTTTGTTTTTAGAGAATAGCGGCTTTTATGTGGTGGTATTTTTGTAAAGCTAAAAGTAAGAGTGAACTTAAAGTAGCCATGCAGCAGAAACTTGCTAATCCTTTCAGCATTTATCTTCCAACCATCGCTCACAGCAGCCTGGTTAATTTAAATCTTTTGCAGCCAACAATTATCAGGGATTTTAATGAAGTACCATATTATCAGAATTATTATGCCTACCAACATTTTGCTACACTGTTGTCTGACCAGTTATAAAATATTTCTTAAATCTGTCATTATGTCAACTATTGTATTTGTTAACTTTAACATGTAAAGATTCTTAATTTGTCCTGTACGTTCTTTAGTAATTTTTCAAGGAGCATTAACTAGCAAGGTTCTGCTGTTTTCTATGTGCGTATTTTCTAAGTGCATTTGTTTTAAAAAGCAAAACTAAATTAAAATCATGGGTATCTAATATTAAGATTGGTTAGACTGTAATAATAAATTTTCCCAAAGACTTTTGAAGTGGCTAACTTTAAAGGTAAGAATATGAATGTGAAACGTGAGACTAATTTTTTTAAATGCCTGCTACTTTTCTATTTTTTCTACATGTGGCTGGCATGTAAGTCATTTAAATATATTATTTAAATAAAATAGAATTAGGGACATGGCAAATACCGTGTAAGACCACTGGTCCGTGCTGAGACAGGATCCTTCTCCTGCCGCAGCAGGAGGAAAGGCAGGAGCAGCCTGAATGGGGAGAGGTGCAGGCTCTGCTGTCATCAGAGGAACAGCTGTCTGTGGTTATTAAGAGGTGCCAGAAGTTGGGAAGAATTACATCACAACCTACCATTCATAATAATTTTTGTTCTACCCCACTCAGAGAATAGCAGTTTTCCTTTTTAAGGCAGTTTACAGAGGATAAGTAATATCCACTCAGAGTGGAAAGCAGTGGTTACTTTGTTATCCAGATGACTATTTCATTATTGTTATGATTCTTCAGATGTTTGACCTTTTGATCCTGTGTTACTTAAAATTCTGCTCCATCATTAGTTTAAAAGTAACTACTTTTGGTCACTTAATGTTTTTCTTTGTTGTGAGTTAAAAAGAAGAATTGACTTGCTTTTTTTCTTCCTGTATGCCAGTCTTTCTACCTTGCTTTTATTTCTCTGATTTTTCGTCATTTTTTTCCTTGTCTCTCAAGTAGGGAGTTAATCTTTGCAGTCATCTTCTTTATAAGGAAATGTCTTTATGTTTTTCATATTTCTGTTCCTTTGAATTTCTGCTTTTTTTCCTATGTGTTTGAGACTCACATTCAAAACCCACACAGGATTTCAGAGAACAGCACAATATTGGTTAATACAGTTCTTTTAAAAGACATTTTTATACCAATCTAAGATAGGACACACGTTGTAAGAGTTTGGATTTACTACAGTATTGCAGAATTAGTTGGTTTGGGTTTTGTGCTAAGCTGTCTATAAAGCTACCACTGTCTTTTTTTTTTTTTCTGATTTGTATATTTAAGTTGGAACCGTACCATTATAGAACTTAATTTAATCTTGATTTACTGGTTAAAAGATTATCATGTACAGACTTTAGTTTTTGTTGATCTAATTTTAGAAATCACTGCTAAAGATATAAACCAGTGGCAATAGCCCAGGTTTTTTTTTCACTTAATGGTTCCTTTTCATCATAAGCAACGTAATTTTACTTTATATTTAAGCTGTGTTTTTAGGAATGACCTCTTCTGAGGATTTTCTCAAAATCCTTATGAAACACCAATTCTCTTGTCTCATATTCATTGCTTTTTTTTCCCACAAGTTTGCTAGAAATTTGAGTACACTTTATAAAAATAGAACTCAAGTTTGTTTTCTGCAATACTGCTTCAATACTTCAATACTGTTTGCTTCAATACTTGTTTTTTTAAAGTTTTGTTTTTAAATTATTTCACTCATTTTCTTGCTGTTGTATTGCGAATTCTTGGGTGAACCCTTTGCTGCATTTGCCGTTCTTAAATCAAATGATAGATCAACAGTACATAGTACAGCGAATTAGAAATTCTATGCGTTTTGTTAGCTGATTGTCCCCTGAATTTTCAGTTTTTTAGCTGTCTTGGATGTTTGCCATCTGGTCCCAGAACAATACACTCTTTACTGGCCAGATTTTGCCATCCTTCCCCACAGGAAGCATTGTTTGCATCTCGATCCATAACACAGTTTAAACATTTCTAGCAATATTTTGATTTCTAAAAGGAGCCCTTTGGTTCTTTCCTGGCCCCGTAAGTGCCGGCACGTCTGAAGGTGTCAGGTTCCCACCTGCGCAGCGCTCCGTGTGCCTCACAGCCGTGGCTTTTCCGCATCCGCGCAGCCAGGCCTGGGTGTCTGTCTGGCGGTGCCCGCAGCCAAACCTGCCGGGGAACGTAGCGTAGCTAAAGCAGGTTGGTACAAAGAGCTCTTCCCAAAGCAAGGCAGCTCGTCCCCTCTCTTTGAAGAATGCGGTGGTGGGTTGGGCAAGTAAAGAAAGGGAATGCAGCAGTATGTATTCAGGTAGTATTAATTGCTTTTGTGTGATTTTTATTAAGGATGCCAAGTACCTGTTCCACTTATACATGGCGCTAAAGCAACACAGAGAAGCTGCCAGAACTGCTATAATAATTGCCAGGGAGGAGCAGTCTTCAGGTAAGTCTGTTTTCTCTGGTGTGACAGCATCTCTTGCCTTACATCCTTGCAGTGCTTGGGGTACTGTTATTTATACAAGATTATACTTAGAAAAGACATGTATCAGTGCTTTTAATTATGTTCAAGCTTAATTTTGAATTTGAAGTAGCCTTTGTGAAACGTTTGGGACTCATACCTGTATAATAAGAATTGGAAAAAATAAATTTGTGGAAAATATCTGCATTCCTTATTACGTTCAAGTAAACATAGTGATTAAGATTGCCTACGACTTTGCTTACACATCTTAGAACTGCAGTTTCTATATGCGGATTTTGACTTAGATACTGATCCTTTGGTCTTTAAACATGATTTTTTTCAGTGGGAGATGTGCACAGGAGCTGATTTCTGTTGGAGAATTGGACACCTGGTTATTGAAGCCTTCTTTTCCTTTGTAATAGGTAGCTGAAGTTAGAAAAAAGTAATAAGAAGGGACAGGGCTAGAAGCAAAATAGCTATTGCCTCCATTATTCAGTCTCCTCTGTAGCCACAGCAACAGCCCTCCCATAACACTGCTTGCTTTTCATGTCAAGTAAGTTAAGAAAAAGATCTGTAAAGGAAAGAGAGCAGCCTCAGGAAACCAGGCAAATTAACATGTATGGACTGCTCGTCAGCACTGGGCTAAGGAGTGGAGAATCTCTTAAACCCTTGGCCAGGTTGATCTCCCAATTCATCACAGCAGAGAACAATGCATTTGTGCTAATTATGTAAGCAGGAAATGTAAAGACTCGGTGGTTTAGTTATTTAGTAGCTTCTCTGAATGTGAAAACATACCTAAAATGCAGTATCCCACACTGTATTTCATATGCCCTGACAGTATAGATGTATTCTGCAACAATGCAATAATAAGCACAATATTTTTCTTATTAAAATCACCAGTCTTGCAGTAACTGTTTCCTCTGCAGAGGCTCAGTTTTAGGTTGTCCCCTCTTCCTTTGGGAGATTTCAGTGAGTTTGATTCTGAAGTTTACATCAATATATCAATACATCAATATATCTTTCCTTCAAAATCCATTTAAAAAATAATATTTAAGTCGTACTGTTTGATATTTTCCTTTGGGTATGCCATTTCATGTGCACTTTTCCTTTAAGTTGTTTCTATGTAATCACATGATTTTAAGACTGATCATATTATAGTGAGTCAGTAACATAGCATGAAAAATTGATGTTGTTTTCCAGCAACTAACTCTGGAGTGATATTTAGCTGCCTCACACACATTCCACTGGTTCATTCAGTTGTAGTGTTTAACAACACACAGCAACTTGGTGTATAGAGTAAAAATGTTTGCTGATAGACAAATAGAGAGGAAAAAGGTTTGCTGAAATAACGGAATCTGAAACTTCCTTTAAATGCCTCCAACTGCAAAGAGTATGACTTCCTTATAGTCTAATAATAATAATAATTTTTTAAAAATCAAGAACGACTAGTTGAAGAGTAGACTAACCATACTAAACACTGGTTGTTTTCAGCTACATTGATAATTAAATGAAAACCTGTGGTTTCTGGACAATCATTGATATTAACCTTGAAGCAGTATAATCTAGTGAATTAACATTTAAATTTTAATTATTTCTCTGATAGGTTTTGGGTTTGTTTGGTTGCAGAGGCAAGGAGTTGCCCAAATAAATGATAAAGTAAAAGTATGGTACATTAACATTTAAACAACAGCTTTTGAACATCGAAGAACAAAAAGAAGTAACATCTCTAAATGCTCTAAAAAACCCTTTTCTCCTTTTTATTGTGGAAACAATGTATTGGATACAGCATCTTCCATTTTTAAAGTTTCATTATATGAAGTTATCATCCACATATGTATTTTAGTGCTGTTTAAATGACTTCTCCAAGTGTAATTTTTTTTTCTTATTAAACTCCCTGGCTCATATGGCTTAGGATACTGTGACAAGCAACTGCTTGTGACTTTTCAAAGAAACCGTTGTGCAAAGGATCTGCTCTAAGAATCAACATAACTTCTGTTCAGCTTCCATGTATGTCATTACTAAAGCAATTGTTATGAAAAATTAAATTTACTTGTCATTGTTTGTTTTTAAGGAAACTACCGAAATGCACACGATGTTCTTTTCGGTATGTATTCAGAGTTAAAGACCCAGAAGATTAAAATTCCTTCAGAGATGGCTACAAGCCTTATGATTCTCCACAGCTACATTTTAGTGAAGGTAATGAGTTTGGAAGCTGAATTTATGTGTAAGTTGCAGTGTCTCTGATTTATTGAACTGTACATATGGATGCTCTGTATACATAAATTACACTGTCATAGAGGTTGTATCCCAGAACCCAAGTGCACGCTAACAACAAGCTTCAGGAAGACAATCCGTGGTGGTTTCTGACTCTGATTAGCATATTCTTTTTTTAAAATACTGAATAATTTAAAACCTACACATGGCTTCCTGTATTTGTTTTGCATTCATTCTTAAAAACATCATGCTACTAGTACAATTATTAATGAATTATTATTTTAATTATTATTAATTATTATTATTATCCATAAGCAGATCACTGCTTTTCTGTAAAGTAAATGAAGCAGGGGGGCTCAGATGATCTCTAGTTAACCCGTGGCCCGTCCGGATCTCCCTTGAGCCTACACCCAGCGTCTGGCCTCCCCCCCACCAGCAGTGAGGCGAGAGCAGCAGATAGCAGCTGGAGGCCAGAGAGATGCTGGGAAAAAGCCACTCTGCTCCTTTCTCTAGTGCCTGACAGACCTTTGTGAAGGAGCCGCAGGTGTGCGGCTCCCAGAAGGATGCACGGCAGAAGCGAGCTGCAGGAATTCCTCCCTAAAGGCTGCCGTTAATTGTCTGTTTGTTGTATTCCAGATGCACGTGAAGCGTGGTGATCACATGAAGGGAGCACGTCTGCTCGTACGGGTGGCCAACAACATCAGCAAGTTCCCATCCCGTAAGTGCTCCCAGCACAGAAGCGCATGCTGTGCTCTGCAGGATAGTTCCTTAATCATTGCGTTAGAAGGTACATTCTCCTCTTCTGATCCTATAAGGCACACGGTGAAGTGTAAATGCCCGGTGTGCTCTGCCACCCTCCACAGGATATAGCTCCTCGATATACGGCCTCCAGGACAGGTTCCTCACCAGCAGGTTCCTCTGTCCTCAGCCACCAGAGCTGCAGCACCGAGCTGCCTGAACCACACACAATCTCAGGATCGTATGTAATGAACTGACTGGTTCTGTGACTTTATCACAACATTTTAGTTAATCTTCTTTTGAAAATACTTTTTGGGTACGTAGAAAACATAGACTTAAAACAGTGTACACCAGATTTGGGAGAAATAGTTATAATCAAAACATTCCTGCTGTCATGTTGAGCTTCAGAAATGCAAGGTGGTGAGAGGTGAAACCATTATTTTCTTGCATATGGTTACAGGAATTGTACGAATTGTGCGACTGTATACCATAAGAAGAAAAAGAGTGTAATTTTTCATCAGTACCTTTTTAGCCATATTAGCTCAAAGGCTTTCAATGTTAATATTGGTAAATAAATGACATCATTGTTTTCATTCTCTTACAGACATTGTGCCAATTTTGACTTCAACTGTAATCGAATGTCATAGAGCAGGATTGAAGAACTCAGCCTTCAGTTTTGCTGCTATGTTGATGAGACCTGAGTATCGTAATAAAATAGATCTTAAATACAAAAAGAAAATTGAAGCAATGGTCAGGTGAGCAGTGTTAAGCTGTACTTTCAAATGTACACAATAATAAGGCTTTACTTGTAGTATTACTTTTGTTCATAAGGCCTACAGGCTTTATCCTGTTTTCATATTATTTCACTGTCTCAAATTTGGAAGGCTAAGAATGGTTTCAACCCTTCTCTGAACATGAAACTCTTCTGTTCCCATGGATGTGTTAAACCTTGACTGCAATGTGCATATAACATGCTCCCTAACCAGCAGTTACGTTTTCCATCTTCTCTGTAGGTGTAAGTGCAGCCATACAGCTTTAGTTGTTTTCTAGTTAGGAATGTGCACGTAAACTCTTAAGTTACCACAGCATCAGCAGTGTGGTCTGCTGTGATTTAGATTACTGACTAAATGGTTAAGATAAGAATGGAAGGGCAAATAAAATAGATGAATTCTTGGCATTTTCTTCTTTATCTCAAGTTCTATTTTGACAGTTCCTAGCCAATATTTTCCGCCAAAGGAGGAAGTGTAGTTGGGTGGATAGGAGCAGGGCAAGCATACTTAATGTTTTTCTTATTTCAGGGACTTGCTGAGCCCACGTGGCTGTTTTAGATATTTGTTAAGTCTCTAAGCTCTCCATGAGCACATCCGGTCTGTGTGCTTGAAGCCGTGTCAATGTTTAGCGCCAGGTGAATCCTGTGACAAGAAGTTCCTTTGCTCAGTTCCTCAGTGTGTCAGGACTGGTCCCTGGCCAGTTTAATGTGCTGCCTCATAGTTTTCCTCTTGGAAGAGATGTTTCCTCTGTCCCTTGCAATTTTATGGAGTTCCATTCTTTTTCATTTCCTCTCCACTAGGCGTATCTTTTAATGACCTGCAGAATCTCAGCGTACATAACTAGCGGTGGATACTGGTCCCCATGGCCTTTCTCTGAAACCCTTTTATGACCTTTTTGGAGGAGGCAGGACCAAACCTACACCCTGTATTTAAGATGCGGGCAGCCTATGTATTTATGTAGAAGCAGAATGAGTCTCTGTTCCACCCTACTTGGTTAGCTTTGACTTCGTAAAGCAAGCTGATGTTTTCATAGCAGATAATTGAAAGATCTTGCTCCTAAGCAACAGCAGTTCACAGTCCATCATCTCGCATGGGGAAACTTTTTCCAATAGGCCTTGCTTTGGCTCCCCGCTTCCTTGTGTTTTCTTAGCACTTGGTCTCAAAGTTGGTCTGGAATTCTTTGAAGCTGGCTCTGGCCTGTATCAGTCTGCATATTTATATATAAGCTGTGGCATCACACTATTTTCATTTACATTTTATGAACGTGCAGAAGAGCAGTGGGTTACCACAGATTTGTGCTGTGAGAACTGTTTATCTTAGTCTGTTTAGTATCCTTCAACCATTTTTAAAAAATTCATGTGAAGTTCTTCCCTACTGCTTGCTTGTTAGTATTTCTAGAACATTCCAGTAAGCTTCTAAAATGCTGACTTGTTCTTAATCTGTCATGTTTATCCATACCTCTCATTTAAGTGGAGACAAAGGAACAGGCCATTGTGAAGGAAACATACATGTCCAGGCTAATGAGAAATTATGCTTTTTGGAAACTAGCAAGATAGCTAAGGAAGCCACCTAAGTCACTAGGCTAAACATTACATTTATCATTTTCATTGGAAAAATGTGCTAAAAGTGAATCTAATATACATGTTCCACAGAAAAATAGTGAAACCAAGCTTTATATTCTATATATAGAGACAATGAGTTTTGAAAGCTTTCAAAGTCTTATAACTTTTAAAAGGTTGTATTGTTTCAAATTAGATTGAAAATTACCTATTTCTGACGTTACATAATTGTGATGAAGCTTGGGTAATAGTTACAAGGAGCTATCTGGTAGAATATAAAATAGCAACTGGAAGCCATACAAATAACTCAAAGGAGAAACACTTGCTAAGTATCAAAGGCATTGTAAAACATCTTTGTTCAAGTTCAAAGCGCTAGAGAGTTTTATTTAATTCACATTTTAATCTTATTTCTAGGCGTCCCGACACAACAGAGGCAGAAGAGCCAACAACCCCCTGTCCCTATTGTGGATTCCAGCTCCCAGAGTGTGAACTTTTGTGTCCCGGCTGTAAGAACAATCTCCCGTACTGTATTGCAACGGTGAGTGGCTGCGGGGCTTGCTGGTTAAATCGTGGTTCAGGCACTCACCTCAGCATTTCATATTACTGATCTTTACAGAAATGAGAAGTTGCAACATTTTTGTTTCTGGATACTTTAGAGTGTGCTGAAGAGGTATGGATGGAGTACATTTCCCAGTGGAAGAGCCGTGCATCCCACTGTTACCAGTATCAGTACAAAATCCTTAGACTGACCTTAGCTACTCTACGCCTAACACTTTATTTTTATGAGGCTGAAGTGAGTAGTCACACTAGAATTACAGAAACATCAAACAGTACTTGAGGAAGAATCAAATGTTGGAGTTAGCATTCTTTATTAAAACTAAAGAATTACATCTTACAAAAAATATTAATAGCAATTACCTGGTTTTTTACTCTATTGGTTTAGCAGAAAAAGACTGGTCTATTTTAAAAGTATCTTAACAAAATAACCCAAGGCCTTTAAATATAGTTTTATGGGCCAAACATAATGTACATATTCATATATAGTTCACGTTATTTGTTTAGACTCTGGCTTGGTTTAGTTCATTTACATCACAGGTATTTGTAACATCATTAGGAATACAGCATTTTAAAATGTGAGTGTGTCAAAACAGTCTGCTGTTGCACATCTTATTAGAACATAGATCACTAAATATAGTTGAAGGTGTGTTGTGTTTTAGAGTAGTGATAAGGTACATACCAATTCTTTGTAGCAAAACCAAATTAGTAAACCGTACCAACCAGCGGAAATAATTTCTGTTCAGAGAGATGCGTGCAAGGCAGTCACTATGCCCACAAACCTGAGTGTTGAATGCGACCTACGGGGCTTGGGTCATGTGGCTTTAGGGTGTTTTTTTTAATGTCATATGCAGCGCCAAAAACCCCATTGGGTTTACATACATCTCCAGACATAGATCAACAGATATTATAGAGTTGCCACGCTAAAATAATTTTTAAAATGGTAATTCAATACATTATTAGATTTTTTTTTTTCTTTAAGAAGAATGCAAGTTATAAACACTGCATCTCACCAAGACTCCTGGTCTAGTTACAGGATTTACACAGTAATCAAACAAAAGTAACACTATTATGGTTTTGGTTTTTTAATTTCTCAAGACTTAGAACTCAGTTACTGAGACATTTTCACAATAGAAGCTACAAAAGGAAATGCTCAGTGTAGTGAGAGCACATGCCATTTCATTACTTGTGGCTTTTGCGTGCAGGGTCGGCACATGGTACGAGATGACTGGACAGTCTGCCCGCACTGTGACTTTCCTGCCCTATATTCAGAATTCAAGAAGTAAGTTGGGATTTGTTTTCCCTTGCAGGATTCCAATGTTTGTTCTTATTTTAGCAGCAAACTGTTTCATTTGGTACTAAAAACATGTAACAGCCTGGGGTGGGGTGGAAGAGGAATCCCCTTCCTTGGTAGTTTCATCTAACATAGAGAACATCACTCCAGGGTGGACCAAAATCTGTGCTGAAGAACAAACTCAGCTCCACCAGCAGCCTTCCAGCTGTTTTGTTAGTTCTCAAATGGTAAAAACTAACAAACCAGCCTTTGTGCTGCCTGGACAGAAGCAGCTGCTGCTCTGCCCAGTATTTGTTACATAGCGTAGGACAGAGCTGTGCTCTATACTTTCTGCCTCAGGCCAAGCCGTTCCTTTGAAAATGTTAGAATTATCATTTGACCAGTCACCGTTCTTTTAAAACAGCATGTTACAGACTGAAAACATATGTCCGATGTGTTCCAAAATGATTAACATTATTGATCTAAAGAAAATCAATGACTGCACACAGTACCTCAAACCGGAAGATGGGGACCCATAAGTTCAGGTATGTGCCAGAGCCTGTACTTTTCACTTCACAGGGCTCATTCTGGAGAACGTGGGGAGTTGTTTTTCCCAGCAAGGCAGACAGAGTGTTCAAGAATCTCAGAGCCTGGGCCTGTGCCTCAGAGAACTGAGGCTCAGCTCCATCCCCCCAGGCATGCAAACACCAGTAGCTTTCACTGCTGTCCTTAACTGGGCTGTTAAATTGTTCCAGTTGTGAGGCTTTAAACCAGTTTACCTCTATGGTCATGTTATCATCTGCAACAGGTTCTGGTTTGGAACATGGCCTTGAACACCAGGTGTGCTTCAGTTGCACAGAAAGTTTGAATATATCAGCATCATGAAATCCTTCTACAGATCCAGCAACAAGTGTTTCAGTGTAGGAAGAGAGATGATAACAGGAAGGAGCAGATCTAAAATGCAGGTTACATGATCTTAGCATCTATGCTTAACAGAATATAAGGATATATCACAGTGTAACAGCAACATCGTATTGGCTTGAAATACCCCTATTTCAAATGAGACCAGTGCTCCATCTGGACCACACCTTTAAATCCAATACTTCAGTTTTGTTAAAGGAATAGTAACTGAAAATGAGTTAACAAAGCTCCTTGGTACTGTTGACATTTGAAGGCAGAGTTACTAGTGCAAACCCTTTATGTGAAAAACAGATATAGGTCAAAGTAATGCACAAGGGATATTATACTTCATATATCCCACAACAACCTTATTTTTGTCAGTTATTTTTTTCTGGTCTGAGAAACCCTTGTAGTTTGCTATCAGAGTCTTCATATCTTGGGATATGACTAACGGCCTCTGTTTATTTTCAGAACTGCATGTGTTGGCTGGCAAGCAGCAAAGAAAGCCCCATCACTATGTTACACCTATTTCCCCACTAGGATTTAATAACAACAACTATGTGGCTTCTATTTTGTCATAGCCTGTAAATATTTTGCTTTTGATAAATTTTGTACTTTGATTTATTATAGTAATAAAACCAATTGATAACTCTTCTTACCAAGCAAAATTTGCATTTTATCTGCAAAGACAAACCAAGGGGCACTCTGGGTTATGTGAGCAGAAAAAAGAAAAGAAAAAAAGTTCTTTTCAACACCAGTTTTGAACTTTTACAACTATTTTCTATTAAACATTTCTTACTCTAAGTATTCCTTTCTGGTTTTGATTAAAGATACAACTTACAAGCACAGGCTCCTCAGGTTTTGGAACTAAATACCTCACTGCTTTTCTGTGTCTTTAACAGGACAGAAGGGAAGTTGTAGGAAAAGAATATAACCACATCCTGAACATGCAGGAAAGCTAGAACCTTGGAACAAAAGAGAGGGAGAGAGACAGAACACTCTATGAACTTGACCAAAATTTTAAAAGATTCCTGTGAAACATTTTATTTTCATTTTATACACTGCTTAATTTCTATAATGTACAAATATGCAATTTAGGTCTTGGGGGATTTTTTGCATCATGTACTATTTACAAGAGTTCACCACATCATATCAGGGGATTTACTAAAAAAGTGAAGTCCTAGGAAGACATCACATAAATGCCAGGTAACTAAGCATCCCATTTTCACTGTGTTCCTGCACCCTGGTCTGTGTTGTACAAGGTATTTATAGCTTGTAACATTGTAGCACGTTAAGTACAGCACTGCATAGTGAGAGTACAGTAGCTACATCACCTCTATAAGAGGAGCATTTTCTATGCACTGGTTCTTCTTTCCCAGCTCCATCACTGATCCGCTTCATGTTTCTGACAGAAATTAGATAAGCAAAGCTGCCTCCAGAGCAAGGTTTTATTCTGTTTAATGTCTTGTTTTCTCTTTTCTTTTCCCTTCTTTCTTTGTTGTTTCTTCATTTTTCTCTCTTTTTGGCAGCTTGGAAGACTTCACCTTTTTTTGCTACAAATAGAATATACAGACAGTTTAAAATCAAACTGCAGCCTGACAAAACCATAAATCAAAAATGTTGTTAAAAGAGCAAGCCATCTCTTCCTGTCCCCTTCTCAGGTGTGAAGTTTTTAAACACCATCAAGAATACAGACTCTAGAACATTCAGTCTCAAGGGCTGACCGCAGTTCCCCATTTGGTGATATGTACAAAGGAATATTGCCATCTGTGGTAACCACATGCAAAGGCCTGTGGCTGCTCCCTACCAATGGTACCATCCCCACCGAAACCTGGAATATTATTTAGTTTTGGAATTGGATTCAGTATTCATGAATTTACAGTGATGGCTGACTTTGGTACACATCCCAGCAGAAGGCAAGGGATGGAAATAACTGAGTCTTTTAAATTCTTAACTAGTAGTAGTATGAAAAAGTTAAGAGATGATGTTTTCAATATCTACTATCATTTTTTTAAAAAATTCTAATGATATTACAAAGGCTCAGGTAACTAAAAACAAGAAAACAGTTTAGTGTGGTAATTTAACACTAAGAAAACTAAGTCACCTTAATCATTGCATCACTTTCAACAGTATCTTGCTCATCCTCTTCAGATTGTATCTCTTCCACATTCAAATCTTCATTCAGTCCTAAGGTCACTGCAGATCCCGACTGCCTTTTAGACATCTTGACAGAAGTAAGTGAATATGGAGTCAGATGTGCCTCCTTGTTGTAGGCACGTGTAAAAGCTGCTTTGACCTGTTAGGGTGGAAGGAAACACTATGAGCATCAGCTTACGAACTGCAAATCGTTAGCTAACCAACTCTTGGGCTACAGATTCCACGTCTTTCCTTTGGGAAGATATGACCAAAGATTTATAGAAAAGGACACTACCTCAAAGGGACACAGAAAGCATCTTAGAGCTGTATGGTGAAGGCTCATTTTAAATGAGTCCCGCATAATCCTCAGACAGACTGTGCATCTTCAGAAGCTTCTTGCCTAGGCCTCCCAATAATTTCAGCACTGTGCTGCTGCCCTCTAGTCCAAGTCACTCACACCAAAGCCACCCTCAGCAGCACTGAACACCTGCCACCCTGGAGCAGCGTAATCAGACTCTGTGTGAACACCCAAGAGTAGTGTAGGTTTAAGGCATCAGTAAGCAGGTTCTTCTCCCCTGAGCACTTGACCTGGAATAAGGGATATCACAGTTCAGATCTCACACCTGCCTCAGTTGTAGCAGGGACTTGAGCTCAAGCTCACCTTGTACCAGTGAGGGTCCCAGCCACTGAAGTCTGCTCCACATGGACCAGCCCCAGAGGGATACTGGAGGAGCACCACACAAAGTGCCCCCAGGTCCGGCAGTTCAGTCTAACTGGACTGCAGCAGTCGCAAGCTGCAAGCCAACCCCTGAATTCAGGGCCTGCACAGTAACAAATACGGTTGTGTGTCCCTCCTCCCTTGCAGGGCGGTAGGAAAGGCAGAGCTGTGCAGGAAGGTGAGGCAGCTTACAGCCATGAGCCTGCATGGAGAAAGGTACCGGCTTTCCCTGTCCCTCTGTGTGACACTTCCATGTCCCCAACACAGCCAACTCCCAGTGATCCTTCAGACCAGGAACATGACCGCTGAACAAAGCACAGCCTGACTTGACTTTGTGGACATACCCCTGAACCTTCAGTAGTATATCTGTCAGCTGATTTGCAAAGACTACCCTGGTCTTGAAGTAGTTGCAGTTAATGAAGTGATTCATTTGCAGCTACACCAACTTCAGCCTTTCAGCAGCACATGCATACCATACCTATTATTGTAGGATTTCTTTTAAAAATCATGTAAGGGAAAAAAATAGTCACTAGTGAATCTTACCTTGGGATCCAACAGTGAAAAAGGACTGGGTTTGCCTCCCCATGTGCTTATTTCCATGATATTTTCAATATCTTCTTTCATCAGGCAGTAGGAGTCCATGAACTTTATAGCTTCCTGTACTCCATCTGCTCCAAAGTCTTTCAAGGGCTGGACAAGTGCATCCCGCAAATACGACAAATATTCCATATTCACTGTCCGCTTGCCTCCCTGGGTTCTTTGTGAAATTGAAAGCAGTAAGCAAATCTGTACAAGAACCACTCACTTCTAAACACAAGCAGCCTGTAGGCAGAGCCTCAGCAAAGGAGTAACCAGCTGCTTACGAGTTAGCTGCAAGTTGTTCTGTACCCTTCCTTTTGCCATACCTGCATTAGGGATAACCCGATGCAAGGTATTCAAACAACATCGCTAACTGAGAAACAACAGCTTCAGGGGAAAAAAAAATATGTCACAGTACCACTAACAATACTAGAAGTGTTTGCAGTCTGATTATTGTCCAGATGAAGTCTTAAGTGTCACCAGTGACACACGAGGGTATTCATAGAATAGACACCTAAGACTGTATGCAGCACAGCAAGGAATTAACAGTAGATCAGGAGCTACATGAGAACTAAACATCTGTGACAATATTGCCCAGAGGAGGAACACCGGTACTACCTGAGACTCATGTGCATTGCCAGTTCTTGAATGATACGATCATGTTTGCCTGTGGATGAAAATTTCCCCAGCCAGCTGGGAAAGACTGGAAACTGGGACATGTATCCTCTCATCAGCTCCCCAGGGAGAACACTTGCATAAATAGCCTGAAAAAGTAACACACAGCAAACTCACATCACAATGAATTAGTCTCACTGACACCACACATACTACCCTACCGGTCTGCAGACAAAGGAGTAGTAAATACTATTCCACAGCAGAAACATCTTGTTTTAAGACAACTCTTTCTTGGTTGTCTGTCTCTGTTCAACCCCTTTTAGGTTACAGCTTCAGCTCCTGCACCATCCTACGTGTTACCACGTTCTAAAATATCTGTGAAATTATCTGGGTTTTAAAAGCCATTAACAAATATTTTTAAAAGCCTGTGCTCACCTGTGTTGGAAGAAGATTCCAGTTTTGCTTACTACGAATCTGTTTGTCCACTATATCACCATCACATATACTATCAGCTGCTTTACTCAAGAGCACCAAGTGCTTTTTCAGATCTCCTCTGGAAAAAACCAAACTTGACTATATTACAAAGCAAAAATACCCAGATCAGTTTTAGTCTAGTTTTACTCTCTGACACAAAGGCTTATGTCAGTTTAGGGCATGGAACAACTCACCCAGCAGCAGCTGGTTTCACATGTACATAGTTCTCTTGAACAAAGAGAGGTGCAAGGGAATAATCATGGAAGAAAAGATCCGATTTGTCTATAAGAGACATACGAGAAGCCTCCTCTCCAGTAGCAAAAACCTTCCGGACAACATCAAAAGGGCCCTACATAAATGATATTTCAAGAAGTCAGTGGGTTGCAGGTCAACACAAACAATAAGACAGAGTGCAATGTCAACAAAATTACTGTAGTGATAGTACCTAATAATACCTGGACATTCAACATTCAGTATTTCCTTCCTAGTGTGTTACCAGTTTTGAGAATTAAAAGTTTTACTTCTCATATTAAGGGAATTACCTCTTAAATACAGGACTCGGGATGAGAAATATGAGCTTCATAATTGCATCTTACATAAGAGACTGGTACATCAAAATATATAGTCGGTCCTGGATTTACTGCTCTCTATTTGTGGCAAGTTTGACAGCTCCCTGCACTAGGCTTATAAAGCCTAGTGATAGTACAGCAATACAACAGTAAAAGCCAATCCAGCATTTCACACTTACCAGTTTGATATCCTTTTTGGCTTTGCTGGCATCTGTTTTAGCCTCATCGTAAGTCAACGATTTATCCTTTGCACACCACATATTAAGATTATGTAAAACCTAAAGAACAAAATTGACAATTTGGTAGCAGAAAAGCATTTAAAATGGAAGAACTGAGCAGCAAACAACCTAATCTCTCTATATAAAAATAATAATACTGTTCAAATACTACATTGAAGTCAAGAACTTGTAAGTGATGTGCCTTCTGAATGGACACTGATGCTGAATTGGCACTGACCTGTCTGATGTCCTGATTTGCTGCCAGGATTATCTCTTGCATAGCAGGTGGTGGAATTTTTAAACCTTCTTTGAATGCAATAGACATCATAGCACCCTGTAATACACACAATTGCAAAACTGTCACTAGAGAATTCTTGTGAATTCTTCCCTCTACAGAACACATTGATGCATCTACGAAAGTGTTACAGTATTTTTCTATTTTTTTAAAGGACGTATAATTCAAATTTTCTCCCATATAAGTAATCCCTTGTCATTGCTGTAACCAAAAGAAAACAAACAAACAAAAAATCACGTGATCATTTAAAAAAATAAAAATCTTTGGATATAGTTAAAATAGATTTCTAAATCTGAAAGGCTTTGGGATACTTCATTCTTTGGGAAGAAAAACTCAGACAATCCATTTTCAAAAGCAGAGTTACTCACTGAGGTGATCCATTAAGTTTTAAGTGGTGTTTCCAATTCTGTTTGAATTCTGCCCCATGAAGACAGAAGTTACTGATGGTAATTCAGCACAGCCCATGCAGCCACAGGCTCCTTACCTTAATCTGTTCTAGACGAGGTCTCTGAAAACGAAGATCCAAACAGTAGTGGACCAAGGAACGCATTTTAGGATGGTTGCGATCGTTACACATACAGATGATGGGTATTTTTGTGTGTCTAATCAAACCAATCAACTCCTGCGATTTAAACACATGACAACAATTACATCAGGTAACTTGGAGAATAAGGAACAATTAAGTGTCATACAAAGCAGCATTAGTCCCTCCTTTAAATCAAACCCTTGGCAGATGCAAGTCTATAAAACTTCCTACTGTAATCATATTTCTACCCAGCAAAAACCTGACCCCTCTCCTACTTTTTCCACTGGCTCCTCTATACAGCTGCAATAAATCTGCTGTCTACCCACTTCCACAGTCCACTTCCAGCAATCCTGTTTAGACCATTCTTCATGAAGCAGTTAAGATCAGTAGCCCAGAGCAGAGCTGATTCATCTGTCCAACGGCCAGTTTGACCTGGCCCGTGCCCAGAGGGCACATGCCTGTCTGACTGCACCCTGCCACACACAATGATGCAGCACAAGTAAGATCAGCTCTTCCCTGTCCAAAGAGCTCACTGAGGCTTCAGCAATATTAGGCTGACCAGAACAAATTTCACCTGCTCTAATGAAACTGAAATGCAGTTCAATTTCATATTCCTGCATCTGAGCTAAAGATCTGTACATGCTCTATTGTCAATAGTATTGCATGCGACCACAGAAAAATCTTCAGAAGCTAAAACTGCATCTGCTAAGGAGAACGAAGAATAACACTGCCTATGCCATATTATTTATTCAGTGTTACTGCCCGCTAAAGAGAGCAACGGTCCCAGATTACAAACCTCCCACTGCAGGCAGATGTTGCTGCAGAGACCTGAAGATAAGTTCACCTGTCCAGGAATAAGCACCTGAAGTGCGCACACCCAAGCTCATCACTCCAGGTTTCTTTTACAGAAGTATATTCTTTCCCCCTCTACCAATGCATAGTTCTTTACGCTAAGACAGACTTCTGAAATAGGTCAGATAAACTGTACTCTACAGAGATTTTCTATGGACCATGGGCTGAGGACAACAGACTGGCTTAAGTATTTTGTGCTGTAAATGGTATGCACTCTTAGCGATGGCATCAGCTAATAACTATAGCAGTTTCACCTGAATCCCTCCTCTGTCTTCATTGCCTGCCATACCATCCACTTCATCCATGATCAATACATGTTTCCCGCTAACTGATGAGGATGCGCCTGAAAATGAATATGGACAAGAAAATGAGATGGGAATAAAACAGGGTCTTGCTCAGAGTTTTACCCAATGCTTTAAAGATTAGGTAAGCCCATCCTAGACAACTGAGGGGATGGTGAACCTCTTTCTCCGCCACTTGATCACGTGAATCTATGTTCACAGAACAAAACTGTCTACAGCCTCATGTCATCTTCGAGAAACAAGTCCCATGCAACAGAGGAGTAACTGCAGAGTTCTTGAGTAGTTTTTGTGCAGATTAACAACTGATTCTGCTAACAGCAGGATTTAATTCTAAGAATTCAAGATGAAATAAACCAGCTTACTAAATTAAGCCATCTCTAATAGAGCCGGATCCCTCCATGTGATTAGCAAGTTAAAATCTTAATACTGTTGTATAACGAGGAAACTCCATCCCTCCTGTAACCAGACTCTTAACACAACAAAAGTCCTCCTTCAGACAACAGACATACCGGAACAGAAGTCTTTGATACTGGTGTTGTTAAGCGATTCAGCAACTACTTCCTTGAGGCTGTTCTTACTGCGAGTGTCACTAGCGTTCAGCTCCACATAGCTATACCCCAGTTCCTAGTCCAAACACAAAAAATGAGAATACAGATCAGTGAAAGAGCATGTAAGTACTCAGAATTAGAAATGGATTTCAGAGTTCCAGAAGACAGCTCTTACAATACCACTTTCACACAGAATTTGCAGCTTTGATTCCTTTCTCCCCTTATATTCCTTTGCTCTCACACTCCAGAAATATTTATAACCAGACATGGAACAAAAAAGACAACTGGAGGGCAGAGGAAGAGGAGAGAAGAAAAAAAATGTAAAAGAAAAATTTAAAGCAACCAACAAAAAAAGGTAAGTAGCACAGATTTATTTCTGAAGGATTAACTGAACTGCCACCAGGGATGGAAATAGAACTATGAGCCAAGGCTGGCTAAGCTCCATGGTATTTCCAGCTGCATATCAAAGTCTTATGCACAGAGAGTTAGGACAAGAAACATGCCACATCCCACCAAAAGCTGAAGGAAAGAGAAGCGTTTAACTATTTAACAGTTAGGAAACACACAGCTCCCCCAGCGCTCCTCACACTTCAGAAAAGGGCTGGGCTGCATGTCAGTCTCTGAATTTAATCCAGCAGACTCCCCCGCCACACCAGGGAGCCATGCACAGCTTTCTTCTCGCAGCTTCAACACCTGGGTTTTTTTGGCTTCTCCTGTGGAACACAGCAAAATGCTCTGCAGAAACCTGAAGCAGCTGTGAGCAAGCTTGGCTGGAAATCAGAAGCCAGGGCAGAAATGAACCCAAGTCAGCACATAAGCTTTTCTGCAGCTTTGGTTCTGGCTGCAGCATCAGCTTGTTGGTGCAAAGCTCTAAGGCGGCAGAATGGGAGGAGACTGGGAGTTACTCTGTGCCACTCAGTATTGAGGTAAGTAATCATTCCTCCCCAGCACAAAGATCCGCTAGCTAACAACAGCCCTCAGCTCTTCCAAGCTGGTAGTATCACATTCTAAGAAAGTTCTTGCAAGTCAAAGAACAACAAAAATAATCTGTAACTTGATACAACAGCACAAAGTTTCCAGCTGACCCTTATGACACAGTTAGTGGAACACTGTTTCAGTTAAGTTCAGAAAAAGTAATTTCTAAGTTCAGATTTAGAAATGGACACATAGTCCTGCCAGCTTCTCTCATCCTAAAGTGGTATTTGAATTTCAAATAAGTCTGGGAAAAATATATTTGTTAGATATATAAAAACAGTGACCAAGTCTGTCATAGAAGCTTTCAAAAAGCTTGCCAGAATTCAACTCCTACTAAATTTAGTGCAAATGTTCTCTGACTTCAACTAGTGTTAAACACTCGTGATTTTTGAAAATAATTTCCAATTGCTCAACATACTGTGATATACTTCCTCTCAACATGATAGAAAGAAACACAGACACCTGTTGCTATATTCTTGCCCAAGACCTGATCAAGGTCTCAAATACCCACATATTCTCCCCTGTAACCCTGTTTGGAGCAGGTGGGGTTGGCTGGGAGCAGACCCTGGTAACAGAGGGGGTACCCACCTGCACACTGCACCTGCATCCATAGAACCACAGAATCATCAGGATCATCGAGTCCAACCATAGCCTAACTCTAGCACTAAACCATGTCCCTAAGAACCACGTCTAAACGCCTTTTAAACACCTCCATAGATGGTGACTCGACCACTTCCCTGGGCAGCCTGTTCCAATGCCTGATATCCTTCCCGCGAAGAATTTCTTCCTAATATCCAATCTTAACCTATCCTGGCACAACTTGAGGCCATTTCCTCTCATCCTATCACTTGCTACTTGGGAGAAGAGACCAACACTCTCCATGCTACAACCTCCTTTCCAGATACAGCATCAATGTGTAACAAATAGTACTGGCAACAACTGTTAGTATGAACTCACCTTACAGACCAAAGAAGCTGTAGTAGTTTTACCAACTCCAGGTGGACCAGAAAGTAATGCTGCTTTAAAACCAGTACCATCATCTTTGCCTCCAGTTTTGTTGGTCTTTGCTATAAAAGAAGATTCCAGGTTTTACCTAGGTATGTATTACAAAACAAACCATGTACTTCATGTAAATCTTTAAACATATCAAGCATCACTGGAGTTTTTCCTCATTTAAGGCTTGATAGGAAAAATACATACACATCTGCATCCTAACCATTCGGGGAAAAGCTATTTAAACCATCTTAGTTTAAGATTTGCAGTGATTCTAAACTGAAAATACCAGAAGTGCTATTAATGTAAACCAACTATTTTGCAATTTTCTCACAACCACGCCGCAGAAAAACCCAACAAACCAAAAAGCCACACACAAATGGAAAAACCTCACTACCCACTAGAACAGCAGTAAAGCCTGAACACTGTTTCAATCACAGAAAAAACTGTCCACTGGACAATACACTACACATGACAGGGGCTGCCGGTCAGGCAGAACCAGGACCTTACTGATCCATCTCTTCCCCATGCATCATGCTGTCCTGTATTTTCACCATGTGTACGAACAGGTTAGCACTGGCCAATGTTTCTCTTGGTAGAGAAAGAATTCACTAGGCTGAATATGAGGCCATTTTTACATACATTACTGATAGGTTGTTCTGGTTTCTTTTGGAAAAAAAACCAAAACCATTAAAAAAAAAAAATCAAACAGAACACAGACAAAAAACCCACACCAAAACCAAACAACAAACCACATTTAAAAAAAATACTACAAGGTTTAAAAAAATATCCTCAAACACAGTTTGTTTTTCTGGCCTGGGAGGGAGGGGAAAGGGGCAGTGAGGAAGGTGGTGATAAGTGAACAACTGCTTAAAACCAACCAAACAAAAACACACACACACTCAGACTCAACTGCTGCGACAAAAAAAAACGCATCTGACTTCAGCCTCATGCCTGTTCTAGAGTTGCTCCACTATCTCAAAGTCCCTTATCAGTGCAGGGAACCAAGCAGTGTGACTGGCATGGCAGAACAAGAGAGAAGTTAACTGCACTGGTCACCTTGTCCATCTTCTGAGACATTCCTGTGCCAATTGCGGAGCCATCGGAGCAGTTTATTGGCACAGCTTTGCTCACCCTGCTGTCCAATTATTGCCTTGAGAGTTACAGGCTTGTATTTATCTACCCATAGCAATTTCTCTGTTCCATCTTCCTTAATCTCAGAAACTAAGTTCCCCTGAGGTTTTGGGGCTTCTTTCTTCTCTGCAGTTTCCCATTTAAAGTCCATAAGCTTTCGAACAGCTTCTTTCTTAACAGATTTGACAGCGTCTCTTTTTTCAGGAGTAGGCTTGTGTTTTTTACTATCAGCTTCGCTTTTGAAGGGGCTCAAATTCCTTTTTCCAGCTTCAGCTTTCTGTGGTGTCCTTTTAGGTCTTGACTCTGCTTTCTTTGCCTTAGGAAAATAAATGTAAGAAAGTTAAAGGGAAATAAAAATAAAATTACATCTAAAAAAACCAAAACACAACACACACACACAAAAAAAACCACCCCACATTCAGTAAATAAACAAGCTGTCCTTGAACACATGTACAGGAGTGCTTAAAAAGTAATAAAGCTTATGTATTGATAAAAAAACCTTCAAGAGCAGATAAAGAAATACTCCCCTCCAAAAAATAAGCCATTGTTAACACGTACCCCCTGGTTCTGTAGCACAACCCACAAAAGAGACAGGAAATGTTCTCACAGAATCACAGAATGTCAGGGACTGGAAGGGACCTCAAAAGATCATCCAGTCCAATCCCCCTGCCGGAGCAGGAACACCCAGATGAGGTTACACAGGAAGGCGTCCAGGCGGGTTTTGAATGTCTGCAGAGAAGGAGACTCCACAACCTCCCTGGACAGCCTGGTCCAGTGCTCTGGCACCCTCACTGAGAAGTTTCTTCTCATATTTCAGTGGAACCTCCTGTGTTCCAGTTTG